>JBBPOJ010001754.1:0-11639 GCA_038091395.1 Leccinum rimulosum
CGCATAGCGCGCCCGCTTCCAGACTGAAGACGCTGTGTACATTGTCGAACAGAGCTTTGCCTGTCCAAGTATACGCAGACGATCCACGGAGCTGCCAGTAGAAGGGACTCGCGCATAACGCCCCCGCTTCGAGACCCAAGGCACCCTAATCATTGTCGAACCGAGCTTTGCCTGTCCAAGTATACGCAAACGATCGACGATGCTGCCAGTAGAAGGGACTCACGCATAACACACCCGATTCAAGACCCAAGACGCCGTCAACATTGTCGAACCAAGCTTTGCCTGTCCAGTGTAAGCAGACGATCCACGGTGCTGCCAGTAGAAGGGACTCGCGCATAACACGCCCGCTTCGAGACCGAAGACGCCGTAAACATTGTCGAACCGAGCTTTGCCTGCCGCTTCCAGACCCAAGACGCCGTGAATATTGTCGATCCGAGCTTGGCCTATCCAAGGATAAGCAGACGATCCACGGCGCTGCCAGTACAAGGGACTCACGCATAACACCCCCGCTTCGAGACCCAAGACGCCGTCAACATTGTCGAACCGAGCTTTGCCTGTCCAAGTATAAGCAGACGATCCACGGTGCTGCCAGTAGAAGGGACTCACGCATAACGCGCCCGCTTGGTGGGCCTATCCAAGTATACGCAAACGATCGTCAGAGAATTTCTTTCTCCTTCTCCTTCTCTCTCTTCTTCTTCCCGTCGCACTTTGTGTCCTTAGTAGGTTTTCGAGTCTACGTTGATCGATATACCACCAATCGGAATGTTGAGATAGTTCTGTTGGATCGTGGAGACAAACGTAGCATTGTCTGGCACGTTTCCGTCAACATGTGCGCAGCTCATGGCCCAAGCGTCGCTGTAATATTGAGTGGCGATTCCAGTACACTGGCAGTGGGGGTGTAGGGGCGGTCGAGGTAGAGTAAGGGCAGCACGGGCTGCGTGCGCGAGGGCGAGGGTGGACGAGGGCGAAGGCAAGGGCGACGAGGTGGCGAGGTCGAGATAGAGTAAGGGCAGTACGAGGGTGAGGGTGGACGAGGGCGAAGGCAAGGGCGACGAGGTGGCGAGGTCGAGATAGTGTAAGGGCAGTGTGCGAAGGCGAGGGCGGACGAGGGCGAAGGCAAGGGCGATGAGGTGCCGAGGTAGAGGTAGAGTCAGGGCAGCACGAGTTGCGCGCGCGAAGGCGAGGGCGGACGAGGGCGAAGGCAAGGGCGACGAGGTGGCGAGGTCGACATAGAGTAAGCGCAATGTATGAAGGCGAGGGCCGACGGCTTGTGGCAAATTTACAACGAGTTGGTGGTGTCGAGGTCGAGCTAGAGTGGTATTACAAGCAAGCAAAAAACAAAGCAAGGACGAGACTAAAAACAACACATATTGCAAAGTACTAATACGAGCCTCCGATTCAGCTCTTCTCTTCGCCCTCTTTCTAGGAACGGCTTCCAGTAGCTGTGGAGGGTACTGGAACTTTTTTGTACCAAGCTACATACCGCTCGTGCGCGCACTCCAGGACCGCCGTTTTGATGGAGACGAGGAAGTCCTCCCACTGCACCGTCATGACTGCATCCGATTCACGGACTCGCTCGATGGACTTTGGCTGTCCGGTGCCCGACTCCATCAGGTCAAGAATCGACTTCTTGAACGTTTCAGACGCATCAAGGAACAAGCGATCCACAGCTTCTGTGGAAAGGGAAGGGTAAAGTAGCTATGAGTTCGTTAGAAACGGTACAGAAGTGAGTAATTGACATACCGCGCGTGCCGAATAATTGTTTTGCTGGTCAATATTGATGACGAGTTTCCCGTCCGTCGGGGAACGCACATAAACTTCCAGTACTATCCGTGCGACGGATACCCAGACGATCCCCCTAAAAGTGACGGGTCCCATGCCGTTTCCTTCGACTGTGGGATCGAAGTCATCAAAATCGACGAAAGGTTCGGCGTATAGCCGTCGCGCGGAGGGGTTGTCGATGTCCGGGGTTTCCCACCTGGGGGACTCTTGGATGGAGAATAGGAAAGCGAGGTCAATTGAAGGCTTGGCGATAACGACCTCCTTGAGGCGGTCACGGGCTTTGGAGGCGGAACTGGTGAACGCGACCTCGCCGACCCACTTCGGGATCGTGCGTTTTTTGCCCTCGTTGACTTCGATCGAGAGTTGAAAATCCGGAACGATCTGTCTAATGTCACGTCTGTCCACTTCCTGACGCGGACCTTTGTATCGCAGGTGCTTATTCATGTACATCCTGGTCTTGAGGATAGTCCTATCGTAGCCGATCTCCCTCATGAAGTCGCCGACCACATCGGACAGTGCGCCGACAGTACTTTCGTGCAAGCTTGATGGAGTCATGATCAAGAGGGTCTTGTCGTTGTAGTTGTAGATAAATCTGTAAGAATGTACGGTTAGTGACCTCTTTGCATATTCTACAATCTATTTATTCACTTGGCGCGCAGCGGGGGATGCTTCTCTGCAATTGTTTCTAAAAGGTCGTCGTAGTCGGTGCGTGAGAAATTATCGATGGTCTGGTAAGCGCTGGAATTAGTAGCCCATGTGTGAGAGAGAGAGCATGCTAACGTGCACTATGTCGAGTGGAGCATCTGCAAGCAATGAAACAACCCGAGCTAGAGATCAATCGATGGTCAATAGATAATCTCACACGCTTAGATTGCAGCCTCAACTTATTTTAGGGTTATCTTGCCCATCGTGGCCATCACACATGGGTTTCTCATCGCTGCTCAGGATTTCTTGTTGGCTTTTCTTGAAAGACTTGAGCCGAACACTGTTGCCCTTATGCTGTGGATCTTTTCTTCTGAGTTGTCGACTGTTATTGTGGCAAGGAGACCGGGTTCTGGAACAAGGAAGTGGCCTTTTGGTATCTGAAAGGACGGGTATGTTAGTAGTAGCCACGTTGTAATCGTGTGGTCTTCCGGACCTGTTCGCGAGCTGGTACGAGCGGGCATAGTGCTGTCCTCCGAAAAATACGGAGCCGATGAAAGGGGGGAGGGGGAGGGGGATTATAATGGGCTTTGATCTTAATGGTGGCAAAGGTCAGGGGGAGGGGGGGAGGGGACTGCGGTGAAACCACAATCCACAGACTTAGTTGATACACGTGACTCATATGGTATTTGTAATGCAGCGTTATCGCAATCACCGTATCGACAGAATGGAAACAGGTATACCACAATTTCTACTGAAGATCCACAAAATATTCATTCGTATCACTCCGCCGACCCAGATCTTGTTTATAGTCAGCAAGTATATTGCGGTGAACAAAAAATACGTTACTCGTAACACGGTGATGCCGACGCTTGCGTCTTGATGTAATTGTCTTAGCATTGCACGAATAGAGAGGTCGTCCAGACTGACGAATAGTGTCACACCACAAGCCAACATTTGCATCTTCTGCATCGAGGGCCTTTTGTAAGTGGTGAACCTTTAGACGGTCGAGGCGCATACGAGACGTGCGTTCCGAAAGTTCGCGTGATGCTAGGAGCATTTGGGCTCGTAAGACAGATCTTCGAGCACGAGCAACCTCTAAGTGGAGATAAGCAGCACTGGGCTCAGTCATGTAGCTTATAGACTATACACATTCAGCAAGATATGAACTTAGCGATTTGCGACTTACTGATTCGAAGGGATTTTTCGACATTCCTCCTTGGTTGATGATTGCGTCAGAAAAATCCATCTCGTTATCTGGAAGTTCGAGTGGGGAAGGTCTTTCGAGTTGAGGAGGTGGTACGCTGGGAGCGGCGGGCCCTGCTGGAATCTCGGGCAAAGGATGAACTTGGATTGTCCTTGGAGTCGGACTCGATGTAGAATGTTTTTTCTTCCCCTTCTTTAGATTCGGAGTAGGTAGAGGGACAGATAGAGGAGAATAAAAAGACGTTGAAGGAGGGAAGGAAGACATGAGGCACCAGCGTGTATGTTAGTTTGACTTTACTGGAATTTCACACGCCGCATCGTACACAATGCCTCGTTGTCCCAGCTGTCGCAAGAACCTTCCTACGGATAGCGCCGTCCTGCGACATATGAACCAGCCGGCTTCCCGCTGCCATGGCTGGGTGGACAATTTAATTCAAATTGGCGAACTTCTCGATACTGAGTCGAATATTGGGAATCCTGATAGTCCACCGCCCGAATCAGTAGCGCAAGCATATGGTGACTGTGATTCGCCTGCTCGGGGGAGTCTTGAATTGCATGACGAGGATGAGCCAGGGGATCCATACCAGGGGACCGTTGAAGAATTTCCGGGCGCAGCTGCCATTTATTCACGCCAACAGAACTCGTTCCTCGAACGCTTCGATCGGGATCAATTTTCGCAAGAGCGTCGGGTCAACTTATATTACCCATTTGCATCTCGTGCGGACTGGGAGATGGGGCTTTGGCTGACGCGCTCCGGCCTCAGCATGGCTGCCACCGATAGCCTTTTGTCTCTTGACCTGGTAAGTCTTCATTTTTCTTTTCTTATCAATCTGCTGGATTCGACAAATGTCTTCAGATGAAGACTCTCCCCCTTTCATTCCGGACAGCTCATCAGTTGCGTAACCTCATAGAACTCCTTCCCAGTGGCCCCGAATGGCAGTGTCGCGTTCTTTCGCCCAAGGTACCAACGAAATTGCCCGTAAGGTTATTTTACCGCGACCCAATCAAGTGCTTGGAGGCGCTCTTCAACCATCCTCTGTTTCACGACCAACTCGACCTCGTCCCCCGACGTGTCTACCGAACGGCCGAACGTCTCGTTCGGGTGTACAGCGAATGGATCACGGGGAATACTGCATGGGATATGCAGGTATGATTTTGTTCTCTTCTTGAAGTGTTCAAACTCACCGTATCTACCAGGCTCAAATACCTTCCGGGGCCACCCTGCTTGGCGTCATTCTGTCTTCAGACAAGACAAATGTTTCCGCGCTCGTTGGTGACCGTTGTGCGCACCCGCTTCTACTCGGCCTGGCAAATATACGCATGTCTACTCGACTCAAATTATCGTCTGACGCGTTCCTACTTACGGCCCTTCTGCCGATCCCGAAATTTATCCACAAATCAAGGCGCATCTGCGGTCTCTTAGCAGATCGACTGATTCACGAATCCCTCGACATCATCCTGCAACCGTTAAAAGATGCTGCTCGGTTTGGGATCATGATGAATGATCCTCTCGGAAATTTAAGATTTTGCTTCACGCCGATCGCCTCTTACATAGTCGACACACCGGAGGGTTGCATGCTCGCAGGAGTAGCGGGGAAAACGTCGCCAATCACCACTGCGATGTACAAGGAGTTTGGCGATCCGCACCAACATCCGTTACGCACGAAATCCCATACGCTAAAACGACTTCGGCGAATCACTGTCAATCCCAACGATCTTCAGCGATACCTCATCGCAGCACAGAAGTTCCGTTTGAATGGCGTTGCATCTCCATTCTTTCGGGACTGGTGGATGGCAGAACCCTCAAGATTTCTTACCCCAGAACCATTGCATGAATGGCACAAGAAGATCTGGGACCACGTCGTAAAATGGGCCATCAATATTGTGGGTGCCGAGGAGTTAGATTTCCGGTTCTCTATACTTCAACCCTCTATCGGGTATCGACATTTCGCAGAGGGAATCTCTCGTCTCAAGCAGGTGACCGGGAGAACGCAGCGAGACGTCCAAAGGACTCTTATCGCAGTAGTCGCTGGTTCCGCACCTCAAGGCGTGGTCATGGCGATGCGCGCACTTTTAGATTTCTGTTATCTCGCGCAGGCTCCGGAGCTCGACGATAACGACTGCAACACCTTATTGTCGTCGTTGGAAACCTTCCACAAATACAAGGACCATGTCGTCAAGGCCGGGGGACGGAGGGGAAAGAACAATATAATCACGAACTGGTACATACCCAAGCTCGAATTGCTGCAGAACGTCGTGCCTTCGATCCGTGAGTCCGGAGCACCGGCGCAATGGACCGCCGACGTCACCGAACATGCCCATATCATCATGATCAAGAACCCGGCTCGCCACAGTAACAATGTGGATGTTGATCCTCAAATTTGTAGGTATCTTGACCGCCTGGAGAAGAGCTCGAGTTTTGAACTTGCGACCTCGCTCCGAGAGCTGCAGAATTCAGCTCATGCTGATGGCGACAATGTCGACAACGGCGACGCTAATACAATTGATCGCGCTATAGGCACTGATGGCGACGATAAACTCTTCCGGTCTATCCTTAAGTTGGGTCAACCAAAACGTGCTCCAACCAACTACTTTTCTAAAGCCAATGAATTGTTGGTGTCGGCCCCTACTACCTCTGTCCACTTTCCGCCTCGCTCATTCCTTGGTGGTCGCACTGCGATCAACGTCGCTAGGGATCCCAAGACAAATCGCAGCATCATCGATCACGTCGCCATCGAATTTCAAATTTCCGATCTTCGCGCTGCCCTTGGCGACTACATTCAGCGAGGAATGTCCAACCAACCTCACACGGTCAGCGGCCCGCGCTCGTCAGCCCACGATTGCCGTCTCCCCTTCACACATCTCGCCGTCTGGCACTCAGCACGCCTCCAACAATCACCTTTTTACTCTGTTAGCGACTTAGATCCGGCACGAACCGTCGCTTCTTTTCCGCCTTCCGCTGCCTGGAAGTACGGTCGTTTCGATGCCGTAATCTTTAATGTCGATTCCGACAAAAACTGGCCATCCTCGGGGCTTTCGGGTGAGTCTATCTGTTGTTTTGAATCACTCATTAGTCATGTTTCGAGCAGGCCACTCCGTAGGAGAGGTGAGACTCATATTTCGCCCCGTACCACCTCGCGGTCAGAGACCATGGTGGTCAAAAAGATTCCTCGTGTACATACGTCGATTTGATGTCGTCCCCCAAGATCGGGCGACATCAATGCACATTCTCCGACGAGCAAAGAGGGCCAGTGGAGATCCCTTTGGCGACATAATTCCCCTCGACCAGCTTCGTTCCCCCGCAAATTTGGTGCCACGATTCGGCAAGGTCGCGAATAAGCGCCTGTCCTCCACCACCAGTCGGCCATTGACCGAAGAGTTCTGGCTCAATAAGTATTGGGACAAAGACTTCTTCTTTGCACTCTACAACGAATCCAAGTAGACGCTACTGTGTAGTACTCCCGATAGTCATCGTTGTGTATTCTTCTATATCGCCGATTTTATAAAACCTGACACACTTATTATATGTCTTAGGTAAACGCCGATGGTATCTAATTAAGCTTGCTGTCGCAGTTACCTAAACGTGCGACGGACCGTTAAATTTCGACCGAGTTCAAGTTGTTCTACTTACAAGTTCTCCCCATGTCCTCCTGCCGTTCATAAGTCATGTCCAAAGCTGCTCATAAACGACAGGTCCCGGAAGGAACGGAAGGAGGTGCTTCCTCTTTCAAGAGGCCGAGGGCTGTGAGTCCGCTTCCGAGTCGCCGGAGCTTCAGAACTGGCAAGGGCGTGGGTGGCGCCACTGAGCAACTTAGGAAGGCCGGTGAAGCTATCAGACCCGGTCAACGGAAGAGACCGGACCTATCTGCTGGTGAGCCATGTAATCCGATGGCGCCCGAAAGCCTGAGGGCCAATTCGGTAAGCGACACTCACCTCAACCAACACAACAACTCACTAATACTGCGGCGACGGTATCAGTCTGGAGACCACCAGCCTCCATCCAAACGTGCTGTGCCCCACAGGGCAACCAATCCAGGCGAGAGGTTCGGGTTCAGACTGGTGGGTTCCTTCGCCATCACCATCAGTCGATCTAACTGACGGATTCATAGCCAACAGATGATGTCGTACCACGTTTTCACCAGCCCAGCCTTGCCAGAGACTTGATAATGATTTCCCAGGAACGAGAACGCGTTCGTTCGAAAGCCGCGCAGAAATCCGGGTTGGGTAAGAACAGGAGCGAAGTTGCTAATGATCGACGTGGCACCGATCTTGAGTGCCTCCCTGGTGATGAGGATGGCGAAGAAGAAGAGGTACCTAGAAAACATTTAGAAGAAAAATCGATCAGTGAAGAAGAGGACGAGGAGGACAAAAGTGGGAGCGACAGTGAGTATGGGAAGTATAGGAAGCATAGGAGGGACTACGAGTTTCAAGACATGGATGTCGAACGCGATGATGGCGAACACGATGACCGTGGCGAACGCGATGACCGTGAGGAACGCGATGACCGTGGCGAACGCGATGACCGTGAGGAACGCGATGACCGTGGTCGTGGCGAACGTGATGACCGTGACGAACGCGATGACCGTAGCCGTGGCGAACGTGATGACCGTGACGAACGCGATGACCGTGGCCGTGGCGAACGCGACGACCGTGGTGACATGGATATCGACCGCGATGACCTTGACGATGTGAGTATCAGATAGCTATCCTATTCAGATGCTCATTCGAAGACAGGACGGGTTTGGTCAAGAAGCCGACGATCAATTCCATGAAGAACATCAAGTCGGCAAGGTAAGTATTCATTATTTATTTCAATGTCAATGTTGCCGAAACTTGCGTAGGACACGAACGTTCTTGAGTCACACTATGCCAAGAACCGTCGTCCTCGACCTCCGTTGCCTGATAGACCCGTTGCACCGGTGCAGCAGAACTTAGCCGCGAACGATGACGTTGAAAGTGACGACGCTACCCGCCCTAGACAGAAACGCCACTCGAAGGCTTCGAAGCCGGAACGAAGCACGGACCCGACACAACTGGGGTTCTACCCGTCCAAGTGGGCGGACTTCCTTGAAGAATGTAAGGTCGAGACTCGCACATACGCTGCGATAAGCGAACCTTGGCCGCGCAGCAAACTGGCGATCAATGGTTTCATTTTGGACACCATTCAAATGACCGCTCAGAAGTGGAGGCGCACCGGGAAGACAGCCGAGCCAGGCTATTACCCCAAACATAAGCAACACATGTGCCGGCTGGTACGTACTCCCACACGAAGTGCCGAGGCTTCACTAACTTCAGTTGCAGTTGTTCGAGGATCTCGCGTCGTGGCGCGGTGAGCTGAAGAAGGTTGCAGCCATCTCAGTTCGATCACACTACGACATTTTCCCTCCCATGGGCAGCCGCCTCTCGAAGGCCGAGACACGCCAACACGTGAAGCGCGCTGCAGGGGATTTGATCAAAGAATCAGCATTCGCGCATGGTAGTAAAGATCTCGAGGTATGGTTCATTTACTGTCTTTACCTTGTTGTTGACTCTCTTCAGGGCCACACGAATAATTTCGGACACCCAGCAATTCGTGAAATCATACATATTTTCTTTTTTGGTCGCGATACCCGCATCGGTAACCTCCGTCCGGCCGAGTTCGGGACACGGATCCCAAACAATACGCTCACCTTGGTAGTCACAGCGGTAAGTCAAGATACGTCGTAGTCTAGTTCGCTTATTTACACTCTCCAGATCCGATGCATTCTTGATGGGTACCGGTTGAATGGCAAGGGAAATTTTCCTTTTTTCAGCGCTGACAATTACCGTTCCAAATGGATCAAGTATAACGATCTCGTCCTCCAGCTCGAGAGGAATGAAGTACACAGCCAGAAGCTCGAACGGATGTGCCGCGAGATCGCTCGCACGGGCGTGTATGTTCTCTACTTCGTCTCAGGTATTTTCTAGAATTTCTACTGATATAATTGGTGGCAGTGCTGGTGGCAATACGGGTGATGCAGAGGATGGAGACACGAGTGATGAGGAGGACTATGGTATTATACTGGATTAGAGTTTTTACATTTTTATTTGCGCGTTTGCATCCATCGTTCTTCTAGATTCATTGTTCTTCAAGTTCTTGCCTCTTTTTTTTTCAAACTATCTCGTGTTGTTCGCTCCATTGCAGTTCTCACGCCCTGTCTATGTCGCGGGTTCTTTTCTGTCGAGGGAATCCGGCTGATGCCGAGGCGCGACTATGTAGTTTCGTCTCACGCCCAACACGCGCCTCTCTCTTCCTTGTCTTCCCACGTCCCGGTCCGTTCCTGCGCCCGTCGCGTTTCTCGCCCTTACCTTCAAGACCCCTCAAATTTGGCGTTGGCATCGCAAAAATCACCCAGCGCAATAGTCTAGGGCTTCGACGATTTCGTTAAGACCATCCCGATTCCCGAATTGGAGTCTCGTGCCAACTCAAGTACTCAGGTCTCACTTGTGCACGTAAGACATTTTTCTTTATTGACTCTTTCCGACCATTCACTTGACCACCGCCACTCCTTGCGAAATCAACTCAAAGAATGAGCCTAGTCAAGCAGCGCCGTGGATACGGCCGAGGTGTCCTCGGTTTCAATCGCACGGAAGCGTCTCGTTCCCAAGAAATCGAAGCTCAATCTCCTCGGGTCGTTGGGAAGAGCACGCCAACAGCACGTTTAGGTGGATGAGAATAAGGTGGAGTATCACGCACATAAGGAAGGACTCCGAGGAGAAGGAGAACATCTTGCCAAACGTGAGTCAGTCCGTTCGAGTGTGGAATTGTCGTGCTGAGCAATCGTGCAGCTCCAGACAAAGTTGACCAGCCCACTGACGCTCGTGCATCAACATTCCGATTGGTGGTATATCGATCGACGTACACTCGAACACCTACTAAGGACACAGAGTGCGATGGGAAGAAGAAGAGAGAGAAGGAGAAGGAGAAGGAGAAGGAGAAAGATATTCTCTGACGATCGTTTGCATATACTTGGATAGGCCCACCAAGCGGGCGCGTTATACGTGAGTCCCTTCTACTGGCAGCGCCGTGGATCGTCTGCTTATACTTGGACAGGCAAAGCTCGGTTCGACAATGTTTACGGCGTCTTCGGTCTCGAAGCGGGGGTGTTATGCGTAAGTCCCTTCTACTGGCAGCACCGTGGATCGTCTGCTTACACTTGGACAGGCAAAGCTCGGTTCGACAACGATTAGGGCGCGTTGGGTCTCGAAGCGGGGGCGTTATGCGCGAGTCCCGTCGGTTTTAAGTACAAACAGGAAACGACACGGAAGAAGAAAACGATCATTTCTGGGGGGCTCGGGTTACTT
Source organism: Leccinum rimulosum (assembly GCA_038091395.1). NCBI lineage: Eukaryota > Fungi > Basidiomycota > Agaricomycetes > Boletales > Boletaceae > Leccinum > Leccinum rimulosum. Next base: position 10,954 of record JBBPOJ010001754.1, read on the forward strand.
TCAGCGATGTGGCACCCTTCTACTGGCAGCACCGTTGATCGTCTGCGTATCCTTGGACAGGTACAGCTGCGTTCGACAATGTTTAGGGCGTCTTTGGTTTTGAAGCGAGCGCGTTATGCGCGAGTCCCTCTACTGGTAGCACCGTCGATCCTTTGCATATACTCGCACAGGCACAGCTGGGTTTTACAATGTTTACGGGGTCTGCGGTCTCGAAGCGGACACGTTATGCGTGAGTCCCTATTACTGGCAGCGCCGTGGATCGTCTGCTTACACTTGGACAGGCAAAGCTCGGATCGACAATGATCACGGCGTCTTCAGTCTGGAAGCGGGCGCGTTATGCAGTCCCGTCGGCTCCAAGTACAAAAAGAAATCAAATGCGGAAGAAGACAGCGAGCAATTTTGGGGGGCTTGGTTTACGTTCAGCGATGTGCCTCCCTCCTACTGGCAGTACCGTTGATCGTCTGCGTATACTTGGACAGGCAAAGCTCGGTTCGACAATATTTACGGCGTCTTGGGTCTCGAAGCGGGGGCGTTATGCGTGAGTCCCTTCTACTGGCAGCTCCGTGGATCGTCTGCGTATACTTGGACAGGCAAAGCTCGGTTCGACAATGAACACAGCGTCTTCGGTCTTAAGAAGTCAATACGGAAGAGGAAAGCGAGCATTTCTGGGGGGCTCGGTTTACCTT
>JBBPOJ010001755.1:0-11637 GCA_038091395.1 Leccinum rimulosum
ACTTGGGTCGTCATGTATGCATTTTGTATGTCGTCTCACGCCTTGACACAATATGTTGCTTAGATTTGGATCTTCTAAACCATGGAGGAAGTTGATACGAGTCGTTTCATCACCGCCGCTCCACCATGATGATCCTGTACATTCTCAACTGCTCAAGCAAACACTGTTTTGGTTTTTTTATCTGTCTAAACAGGCGTTTGATAATAAGGACACCATAATCCACGTTTTTCACATAGCGTGAAGACAATCCCAGGGGACCGATCGATACGTCACCCTGCCCGGCCGTTAATCTCTTAACCAGATCTCATTTGTGCGTTCTTCCACTGCAGTTAACACTATTCCACGGTGTCATTGTATACAATAATCACGTCGGACCCGCGAAGATGAGACACAGTGAAAGGTCGCTCGGCCCTTGCCTATACTACAGATGCGACATGGCCCAAGCTAAGCGACCCGGATCCTCGGAATGAATAGTTTACACATGACCCTCCCCGAAACAACAGGAAGTGTGTCTCACCAAGGAGTTCTCAGCGTCCATCCTCGCTTCGCTACTTCTTGCGATCCATGCGAGGATTTCCACGATTTTTCTAGTGAGTCGACCCCATTCTCCATCTGTAACAAACGACCGAATTCATAAGAAGTATATTTGATCGAATGGTCCGCGATGATCTGTCCTGATGTGTGTCAATGCTCCAGGTTGATGTGGACGGACGAAAAAAGGAACCGTACTTTTCACCATATTTTTCGCTCATTTCATATCTCATTGTCTCTGCAATCACAATCTCAGTCGTGGAGCAGTTTTCCATCGAGAACAGAATACGCGACGAAACTGAGAAGTGCAAACTCTTGCTTTCGTCATACATTTGGAATGATTCTTCACAACGTTTGGGTTGGTGATGAAGACGGTTTGCAAACGGCTGAAACTCCTAGTGAATGACACGAGAGATAACCAGTACACTCACCTGACACTCATCACCTCAAGATAGTAACGAGATGAGAGTCATGAGACCTACCCGCAAGACAGACGGATCAGCCTAATCATACTAATCTATAGCTACAAGATCATGTCATCAGCACGCACGTTGGTCTCAAGGAGTCATTTAAAACGGAACAAAGGTGGGGCAGCAAACAACTGATATGCCACTTTAGACATCAATGTGTTCATAAAGCAAGTCAAGTGGTACATCAGTATAGTAATCCACCCAACCAGACGCGATGATTCAACATATTCTGGTAAAACATCTTGTTCGTCCGTTCATGCACATCGTACTACCAACAACACCCTAAAAACTGCATCGTTGACGTCCGTCCTCTCCTCGTCTCCAACTGTCGTATGACATGCAGACAGGTAGGTAAACTCTGTTTTCTCCAGCTGGCACCAGATGATGCGTTCGATCGTACAATGGCTATTTTGGAGCGCGAGTCCGGATTGAAAGTGTTCTTTTCTGTTAGGGACACTATGGTAAGCGAAGTGGACTCATTATTCTTCAACTGTTCAGAGACTCGGTAGGAGTCCGGACCCTCAAGGCGTGAATGTGGACAGACCTGCAATGCATACTGGTTCGCTTTGTCCATTGGTGTCACGGTGGGCCTGATCTATACCAGGAACGCAATTCTCATCTAGCGCGAATAAGGGCGACGAGCCTCCTGGTGACGAAACGCGAACACCCGCCGTTTGAGGCTTGAGCACAATGGCCTCGTTGAGGTTTGTTATTGCCCCGAGCCGTTCGTACCTATGAGAGACACAACTTAAAATATTGTTCAGAGACACTGAATTCTGGGTGCCCCGGCGGGCAAAGGTCGAGCACCTCGACAATGTCCGACCTCAACGAAGTAATCGATCTTTGCCCGCAACGTGGCACTCGCATCTTCGACATCTTTGAAAGGTTCGCATCTTGGCGGGTCAAGCGGTTCGGAGTCGGAGTCTTCGGACCAATGGCGCACCTCAACGAGGCTATTGTACTTGGGGCTACAGGCACTCGATCTTCGCCCTCGGGACTCATCTACATCGTTAACGTCTTTGGAGTCTTTGGACAACATTTCAGGGTACCGGTCCAACCAGCTTGAGACAGTAACAGACCTCGACGATGGCAAAGCTATCATGATACCGATAGGAGAGATAACTTGCAACGCTGTTCAAAGACTTTTCCAGACGTGGGTGTCAGCACTCGTCGTCCTAGGACCCTGGCCTCGTCGAGGTCTGTCCTAAGCCTTTCATAACGAAAGAAGAGACAACTGGAAATCTTCGATAAACGTGTCCTGGCGGGTTGCTCACGAACAATGGCCTCATCGTGGTTTGTCAACGCCTCCAGTAGCCTGTACCGACCTGAGACACAAACTGCAACAACGTTCAAAAGGTTGCACAAGCTGGATGTCCGTCCGGGAGTAGGTCGAGAGCTTCCCTGGAAATGACGATTGCCACTTCGATATCCGCTATCACCCCTAGTTGCTTGTAGCGACACCAAGGATGACGAGAATGGAGAGTTGGCAAGTACATCGCTGTGGATAACTTGATGGGGAAATATTCAGTGCTTGGCGATCAAGCTTCAAGCTTCAAGGACGATCGCCTCGCTTATGTAGCTTTCGCCAGCTCAAACTTGGTGAAAACGGACCTTGCTCGGGCATGTAGCTGCTCAACTGGAAGGATTACATCGCCAATGTAGTTTGTGTCGCCCATTTGCACAAACTCAGTGAAAACCGATTTTACAGTACTCGTAAAAAGAACCGTTTGACTGGTATGAATATGCTATCAATTCACTGCCCTCACAAACAGAAGGAAACGAGCACCTTTTACTCTGACTGGAGGTCTGGAAAATCAGGCTGGGTTGCTATTCAGGCAATATTAAGTGGGTCCCGAAAGATGATACGACCCACGCTTGATCATTTCATTGACCCTAATTGTTGTACTGCAATCGCCCCTTTCACCTATTTTTGCAAGGGTTTCAGCATTCACGTTGCGCAGAAAGACAGCGGACTGTGTTCTTCTCCAGTGTCGTATGCTACCGTTTCGCGTTCAACGAGAAATGCTTGTTTGGTCGTGAATCGTGATTGTGGAGTTTCGCTCAAGCATCTTGAAACAGTTCTTCGACTCAGTGACATGACTCGATGACAGTATTATTACCAGTGTCTTCGGATGTCCAGCGCGTGATTTGTGATAACAAAAATACATCGCGCGAAAAACTTTGGCTCCAGTTGCCTAAGGTCACCGGTCAACCGGTAGTGAGTACCGTAGGCATCGGGTACAAGATGCTTTACTGCTCTCCGTTTGGATTTCTCATATCCTTTGAGATCTATTGAGATAGACCGTGAACAGCAGGACCAGCTACACAAATCGCAACTTGTGGAGCGCGAGAATTGGCATCCGCACATAGCGCACAGGCAGACTGTAAAGACGAACACCATCCTGCGCACTGCTTCGCCGACGATGGCGTGTTAGCTGCCGCAAAAAAAGGAATCTCTTGCTTAGCTTCAACGTTCCTCCGACCGAGTCCGCCCGACTCCGTACGTGGCGTTATGGACAACTCTCCAATTGGAAGTCTCGCTCGTATCACGATAGTCTGGCTCCAAGATCTGCAGGACTCTGCGCAGCGTCGTCTTCTGGACTTAGTGCTTGTTTGCTCAAACAAGCACTAAGTTATGGAATTGCCTCGGTTATGTACATGTTTAGGCATGTTTAGGAGAGCTCGTTGGATCTATCGGCCATAGCACGCCGTAGCGAATCGGACGCGGTTCCGCGACCGAGGAAAACGCAACCCAGAAAAAGTCTAATGCAAAACGTTATGACGTCCCAGCCGACAGGGTAAATTACACGATTGGTAGCCTCTGTGACAGGCCCTGTCGGGACTCGATGACGTCCCGAAGTTGTCAAATGAAGCACATATGTATGTTATGAGTCTCGCGAAGTTGTGTGAATTGCGGCGGCGATAAGGAAGCACTTGAAGGACTCAGCACTCGGGGGTGAATAATCCCCCAAAAATGCAGCGCAGCAGTTGGCCTGCATTCAGTGTGTGATAGGCTATATATGAGCGTGAGTTGGATGGATCGGAGGAGGTGGCTGCGACACGGTGCCTTATAGGGAATAACGTACACTAACTGTCAAGCCACAACAAGTGTGTGAACTCTCTCCGGTTCGGACGTTTCATAGGGACCGGCAAAGATTTAATATGGCGTCGTTTGCGGCGGGAGCTGGTTGTTGCAGATCAGTTCTACGTCGTATGGCTCGAGTCAAATACCAGAAGGAAGTCGAATATATATTGTCAGTGGGTCGATCGATCGGAGGGAGGCTAACTGATAGGCTACAAGTAGGCTAGGCTGGGGTTATATATATATACAACACGCGTTGTTCGACGCCCTGAGCCAGAAGCAGGGGTATTTCCATTCTGGCCCTGACAGCTGCGGCGTGCAAGCGTAAGGATATCAAAACAGCATAAACGGCCCATGTCACAGTCACTTACTGAAAGTCCTCGAAGTTCGAGAGTTGGACGTGCAGTAAACATTCAGAGTGGAGGATGATTGAGCGAAATATTTATGTGGAGCGGAGTGAATTCGGAGGAGTGCGAGATTCTCGGCGAGGTTGTTTTCCAGAAAAGGTACTGTTGTGGAGATCGGTACTAGTACATAAGCGAACCGTATCGAAGCCACCCCACGTTGAAGTCGTCCCCTTTCTGATAGTCTTTTTGTCGTTTCCACCATGTACGCTCCCGCTTTCATTTTCTCCATCCAATGCTCACTTTTCTCTTAGGTCGAGTGTCACCAGTGCCGGAACGGCGACCACGGCGACGTTCGTCACCGCCCTTGTTTTCAACGCCGCCGTATTTGGCATTGAAATCGTCGCATTCACCCTTCTCCGTCCCTACTTCAAAACTGTATATGAGCCCCGCACAGTAACTCCAGTGGACGAGTGCGTCATGTTGTGCCGACACCATGCCGCAACTTCTAACCCCGGTTTGTTCCAGAAAACGCGTCCCGCCATTCAAGACCGGGCTGCTCACATGGCCTATAACACTCTTCAATGCAAATTACCAAGACGTTCAGCGCGTCAACGGCACTGACGCTTATTTCTTTGTTCGGTTCCTCCGCGTCATGATTCGCGTGCTTGTCCCTATCTGGCTCATATCTTGGGTTGTACTTCTGCCTGTCACCTCAGTCAACAATAACATTGGCGGTAACACTGGCCTGAGTAGATTTACATTCGGAAACATCGAGCCCACTCACCAAGACAGATATGCCGCTTTTATCATCTTGGTTTGGTTCTCGACTTGTGAGTCCCTATATGTGTCTTTGGTGTGGTTGCAAACTCTGAGCCAATCTGCGGCCCACTCGTAGTTTGGGTTTTCTGGAACATCAAGCACGAAATGGCTCATTTTATCAACGTCCGCCAGCTCTATCTCATCGATCACGTACATTCTCGCTCTGCTCAAGCCAACACTATTTTGGTTTCTGGCATTCCTTCCAAGTATCTATCTGAAAAAGCTTTGGGAAATCTGTATTCGCGTTTCCCAGGTGGTGTGAAGAAAATCTGGATCAATCGGTATGTCGACCTCTCCTGCCGTCAAGTCACTTGCCAATTCATTGTTTGCAGTGATCTCAAGGAGTTGCCTGACGTTTATGATCGACGTCTCGCCGCAAGCGGGAAACTGGAGTCTGCCGAGACCACTTTGCTTTCCACCGCCACAAAGCTTCGCGCCAAAGCACTGAAAAAGCAGGGCGACGGTGCTGTACACCCCGCAGAGTCCACCGATGATACTGAACGTAACCTCACCCTTGCCGAGAAACTTGTCCCGCGTGCCAAGCGCCCCACTCATCGTCTCCCTCTCAGCTTCATGCCGTTCTCCCTTCCTTTCATTGGTCAGGAAGTTGACACTATCGATTGGTGTCGGGAGGAGATTGCAACCACCACTGGTCTCCTTCGCACAGCTCGCAGGACCATTTCTCATGAATCCTCCCTCCCTCCCTCTGATGACACGAATGAAGGAACAAACTCAAATGAAGGAACAGACGCAAATGCAAACGAGAGCTCAGCACAGTCGTACCCACCTCTGAACTCTGCTTTCATCACCTTCAACCAGCAGATTGCAGCACACATGGCATATGGTTCTCTCGCACACCACGCCCCGTACCGCATGGCCGATCGACACCTCGAAGTTTCGCCCGAAGATGTTCTTTGGGGTAATCTCGGCATGAACCCTTACGAGAAGCGTGTCCGTGTGGTGATCAGCTATGCACTGACCGCAGGGTTGATTATTCTTTGGGCATTCCCTGTCGCGTTCGTCGGCCTCATATCTAACATCGAGGGTCTCTGTGTCCGGGAGAGTTGGCTCGCGTGGCTCTGTACCATCCCAAAAGTGATCCTGGGTATTATTCAGGGTATCCTCCCCCCAGTGTTGCTAGCTGTCCTCATGATGCTTCTTCCCATCATTTTGAGGTTGTTGGCCCGCTTTGAGGGTATTCCTACTCGTACAGGATTGGAACTTAGCTTGATGTCACGTTTCTTCATCTTCCAAGTGATCGTAAGTGTTCCTCACTATCGAGGGGAAGACTTTATTGACTTCACGGGTTGGTAGCACTCGTTCCTTATCGTGACTTTGAGTTCTGGAATTATAGCTGCACTCCCAAGCATCCTGAAGAATCCCAGCTCCATTGCCACTTTGTTGGCGACGTACCTTCCCCAGGCGTCCACTTTCTTCCTTACGTGCGGTTCTTTCTTTTCTTGTCCATTTCTAATGCTCACTTGTGTTAAACAGGTACATCATCCTGCAGGGACTCTCCGGATCCGCAGGCGGTTTCCTTGCCATTGTTCAATTGGTCGTCTACTATGTGATGCTGTTCATACTTGGAAGCACTCCTCGCTCCATATACAACATCAAGTTTGGTCCCCGCAGCGTCGCGTGGGGAACTTTGTTCCCAGGCGTCACTCTGCTCACTGTTATCAGTCAGTTTGTATCCATGGCCAAAATTTGTTACTAACGACTTGTGTAGCTCTTGGCTATTCCATCATTTCTCCTATCATCAACGGTCTTTCTGTCCTCGCCTTCTTCCTATTCTATCAACTCTACAAATACCTGTTCTTGTATCAATTCACTCAATCGCCTGCGACGGACACCGGAGGCTTGTTCTACCCTAAAGCCATTCAACATATATTCGTGGGCTTGTATGTTCAGCAGATCTGTCTCTGTGCACTGTTCTTCCTTGCTCAGGATGAGAACCATCACGCAAGCGCACTCCCAGAAGGTATACTGATGGTCGTGTTGATCTTCTTGACTGTGAGTCATAATTGTCCATTTGCTCGAGCACTGCTGATACATTGCTTTCGTAGGTCGGATTTCATATCGTCATCAACAACTCTTACGGCCCACTCATCACCCCTCTTCCCCTCAGTATTGCTGACAAGACCTTCAAGTATGAAGACAGCGAAGCCGAGACTGATGGCGTCCGCAAATCGGACGAAAAACGACGGGATACCATCGACTCCGCCGTTGGCGTGTTGGAGTCGCCTTCCGGTCCCTCCCACTCGCCCATAGGTGGCGATCCTAAATCAGACGTCTTCTTCGATGACTTCCGGTTCTCGCAGCACGCCGACGGGACGGTGGATTACGGCTTTGCGCACCCGGCCCTCACGCGTCCGCAACGGGTCGTCTGGATTCCGGAGGATACGCTTGGGTTGGGTAAAGATGAGGTGAAGGTGAACGAAGAATCGGGCGTGTTGGCGACCGTCGCGGGTGTGAGCATGGACGCGCAAGGCCAGATTGAGATCCATGCGCGGCCTGTGGATCTTCACAAGTTTTGAGGGGAGGTGATCGGTTGCTGTTGCTGTTGCTGTTTCTTGTTTTTCTATTTCTTGCGTTTTTACTTTCTTTTTTCTTTTCATGTCAACGATGCGTCATTCACGACTTCAATACGGATCTCCATTATCACTTTTTCCGTACATATATTAGCGCGCTGATTTCCGAGACTACTGATTGTCGTCTGCTTGTTTTGTAATGATTCTATCTTCACGCTATCTGTGTCCGTTCACGATCACTCCTCTGATATCATGATGATCTCTATACCCACTGAATAGGACTCGAATCGCGAATACACTGTCTGCTGTACATTTTATGGCGGAAGACAATCGTCCCTACTATTCTGATGCGGCTGCTTTCGTTGGCACAGCGTTTTGAGGTGCTCGCCATTTCGTATAAGTGCATCATGTGCTAGTTTCCTCGATGAATTCGGTCACCGGGCCTAGTCAAACCATTTTGCGTGAGGAATCGCACAAATGAGATAGTCCAGGTGTTTGAAGCAAACTTCTGGATGAGGGCAGTGTGAATGCAGCAGTACCATCAGCACTCTCGATCGACAAGTCTAGACGATGCGGGGCATGATTGCGACCAGTACTCGTTGGGATCTCATGATCAACGCTGGGAGACGGGTGAACGATCGCAACGTGGTCCTGGCAGGTGTCCGATGTTCGGAACTTGACGTAGAGATGCGGAGTCCGCCCTATCGGGGTGATCTCTAGGTCCCCGCACTATAGATAAAACAGATCAGTGATCGCGGTAACTTGGATTGCATTCATATAGTATGTCACGAGTGAAGTCAGTGACAACGCATGGAATTGACTTCCGTACTTACGTTTACACACTGTACAGCAAGTTGTTCTATATCGGAGGGAGTTGGGCGCCCACTTTGATGGAGGGCCATTTCAAGTTATCGTTATCTTTAGAAGCCGAGCTGTATTCTCGGCGCAACTATCTCTGAGGCGTCGAACAATCGTTGCTGGCCCCATTGTTTTCCAGTGGTAAGCTGCAATACTCTGGTCAGTTCCCCGGGTTTGCTGAGCTTGAGCAGAAAGACAGAGATGCCTACTTTGGGGTGATCGCATGGTTACCATGAGGGACGGCGTTCGCCACTTAATCGCAGACGAGCTGTTTCCCGGACCTTGTCTGGATCGAGAATGGTGTTTCCAAAGGTACTTTTTGTTCCTCGTTTCATCGATGTAATCGAGTGCCGTTCCTGATATCGAGTCGTCGCCATCGCTAGCTGCCAAAACTGCCAAAGATTTTTGGTGGCTCTCAAGCTCAACATAAACCAGCGACGCAACCTCCTACAACACCCCTCCCCACATCCTCTACGGGCCCCACGTTAATAAATGGGTCTGGTAGACCCTATCAGGTTGACGGCACTGGTAAGTTGTTTAGAAGCGATAAGCTGAAATTGAGAAAAAAACTGACGAGCGCTTCGTCCAGGACCTTCGTCGTCGCCGGTCCATTACGGGGTACAACAGAACGCACGATCGAATGGTACGACAGCCACAAGCTCTAGACCGACACCTCTGCCTCAGACCCAATCGCCGCCTGCTCCGACTCGGAGTCGCCCACCGCAAACAGTTAACGTCATACTCTTTGGCGAAGCGGGCGTGGGGAAAAGTGCCGTCGTCAACCTGATCGCGCAAAGAAAGGTCGCGGAGGTCTCGTCGGACGCTATAGGATGTACCATGCAGTCTACTCCATACGACGTCAACGTGGACGGCACTACGTTCCGCATCTTCGACACCGTCGGGCTCAACCAGGCATCGATAGTCTCCGAGCCTTCGGTGAACGCACACCTCGACGCCATCGAGCACGCGTACAAGCTCATTTGCGATCTGAGAGCCGCAGGTGGGGCGCACCTCTTGCTGTTCTGTATGGAGGGGGGTCGCGTGACGCCAATGACACGAAACAACTACCGGTTGTTTGCCGAGTTTCTGTGTCAGGGCCAGGTGCCGGTCGCGGTCGTCGTCACCCGTCTCGAACGGGAGCCGACGTTGGAGGATTGGTGGACGAGGAACAGACTTGCTTTGGATAGGCTGGGAATCCGGAACGCTGGGCATGCGTGCGTTACCACCTTGTGGGACGAGTCCGTCTACGCCGCTAAATATGCGGAGTCGCAGAGGAAGATCCGCGATGTTCTGAGGTGTTCCCTCCCCCGAGCGAATGGCTTTCAGTTGGAAACGACAAACGGCGTGGCCATGGCGGCGGCGGCATTGAGCGTTTTCGCAAAGGGCCGAAGCAAGCCGAGCAGTAAGGAGATCAAGAAGAGGTTATCGAAACATCTTACGATGGGCGAGGCGGACGTGAAGAAAATCCTTGACATGATGCCAGGGTACGTAAACTTAGTGCAAGCGCAGGCGGGTGTAGCTTAGAGTAAAGGATACGTTGAGGAAGGGGATAACAAGTTCAAGGACTCGGATCTAGTAATAGTCTATTAGTACTACGCTACGCGGTGAATTTGGCACATGTATTTAATCGCTCTAGCCTACGGTCGGCCGCATAGACAGGTTTCAATGCAACTCTGACTCCACAACTATGTGCTTATTACTTACGAGTAACATGCTAGGGAGAGGGTCGAGCCATCACAACTTGTCTCTGCAACCATGTTCATGACGACCCGTACCATCATGAACAGCTTGCTAAGACATCGTCAACGCTAATTCATGTGGCAAGTTGGTTCGTCCTGAAGTATGTAGATGAAATCTGACCTTACCGGGAAAGCACACCAAAAAAGGGGTCATTATACTAACAGACTCACATGTATTGCAGTAACCGGACCAACTGAGAAGCGGAAGACGCAGATACAACAACAACATTGCGTACCACCCCTAAAAGTCCAGATAGTCCTTGCCCGTACCCCAAGTTTGCGCACCCGTGCCCGCCGTCCCGTACGGGTCCTCGGGCACTGCGCCCTCAACGTCCTTGAACGAGAACTCGCGCTTGAATTTTGCTTCGAGTGAAGAGAGCGTGGCGATGAGCTTGGTGCATGCTTGTTCGAGCACCGCTTGAGGCGTCACGGTGCCGTCAGTCTGTATTTTGAGGAGAAAGTGCGGGTGGAGCGGGTGTGGGGCTTTGTAGCCCGCAAAGAGGACTTGGGGCATCGAGAGTACCTGACTGTAAACGGTGATTAGGACGCCAATGTGGAGAACGAGAAGTACGCACGCTCGGAGCATGTTAGCCAGCGTATGATCTTGTTTGACGACCTTGAACGTGGCTGCGTTTGGGATTTTTGTGTCTTCCGTCACTTCGACACTGGGAGAGCATCGGCCGTTGAGAATGGGACGCAGTCGATTGTGCAGGACACGCACGGTTTCTCGCCATCGTCGAGAACGTATAGCTCGAATCGGTTCGGTACATTCATGCGTTCACCACGGAGTGCGCAATGGGAACACTGTCAGGATGGAAGACGATCAGCGCGTCATTGAATACGACTCGCCGAGATGTTGCTCACCTTTGAAGTGTAATTTCAAACTCCGACAAAGCTTGCCAATCGATCACCTTAGCGTCAAGGTCCTCGACATCTACAACCTCTCTCCTCAAGGTGAGTTCACATCCCTTCAACGGCCATTCCATCCCGCGTGCTATTCAAACAGGCCATGCAACGCATATATGCGTGTACTTGGTCGGGATGAATCGCTGGATGGCTCAAATGCCGTTTGGATGGACCTGGATGCACGTATGCTAATTGATGTCGAACAGAAAATGCCGACACACCTCTCGAAGACTCGCAAGCACCGTGGTCATGTATCTGCCGGACACGGACGTGTAGGGAAGCACCGTAAACATCCTGGAGGTCGTGGTCTTGCTGGTGGTATGCACCACCATCGGTACGTCTCACTTTGTTCCG
>JBBPOJ010001756.1:0-11635 GCA_038091395.1 Leccinum rimulosum
AGCACATCAGTGACACAAAAAAACACTGATTTGAAGTGAATGCCACCGTTTTGTGTTGTCTTCGGGCGCGGGTCATCAGCACGTCAGACGCCGGTTATATGTGATTTTACTTCCCTCAGTGGAGGGCTGTTTGGCATCGTTTTCGCTCGGAAAACGAGGGCGACTCTTCATTATCCTTCGCCAGCCACCAGGTCCGACCTGACAGCCTTACACCTCTAACGACCAGAGTCGTTCACGATCCTGTTTACGCCCTTGCAATTTCACTCATGAGAATGAGCCTTCGACAAAGAATTTCACTGGATGAATACTTTTCGCTCAACCCACGATCTAGTTTCGCTCGCCCCTGGTCGCATCGGAGGACCGGTCGAAATGCCCAGGTCCAGGAATCAGTTCCTGGTCAGAGGAACCCATGTTCCGCGATCCTGGTCTGTGCACAGAACCTAACCAGGGCGTTCCCATCGAGCAGGAGACCTACATTTCCCCCCTCTACCCCCCGTCCCTGACCAGTGCCCACAGTTTAACCTTACAACGACCCTTTGCTGCGGTCGGGTTGCCGGCAGCGCCTGCCCAGTGCCTGGCCAACGTCCCCAGCACACAGGCACAATCACAATGACCCATAGCACACTCGGAACTTGGAACGGTGGATGCTCAGGACAGTGATACCCTGAAGAAACCGCTCCGGGTTCCGAGTCACGGCCAGGGTTGCCACTGCTCACCCGCCTCTAGCCTGCAGGAAAGCCCCGCAATGGTCGCTCCAGCTTTGCAAATCAATCAGGCAACACATCTAAACGACAATGTGTATTTTTGGCTCAGAAACCTACTTCGAAATGACGGAGCGGAGGAGAGGTTCATCATATGAATATGAAGTTTCTAACGAGATCACTTCAGCGATCGCATTCGTCGTGTTTGTCGTGTACGTTGTGCATGTGAGTATTGTGTGCGTACGTGTAGCGCAGAGAAGGGGTTAGAGGCGCAAAGAAACAAAAGGAAAAAGGTGCGCAGACGCATGAGTACATAACCAAGCACATAATCCTACTAGTACAGATGGTATTGTTGGGTAACAGAAAAAGGAAAAGAGAGAGAAAAGAGAGAAAGCAAACTCGACGGAAAAGAAATACAGGCAAACGAGCGAACGAGCGAGTAGGCAAACAACAATCAGAGAGGCGGAAATGCAAAATGGGAATCTATGGGAATCAGACGTGACAACATGAGAGAGGAAATGAGGAAAAGAAAAAAAAAGAAACAGAGAAAGCTTCCACAGGCGCAACCAGAGAGGCTTTCACTCTCCCCCGCCAGCGAGTTCGAGAATGAGCCGGCAGGCGATGTCCATAAACACAAACGGCGACACCACCTCGTCCTCCTTGACTGCATGCCCGTCCTTGATCGATCGTCCGTCCGAGCTCGTCTCGGGCAGCAGCGTGTCCAGGTCCGCCATGTCGAATTTGTTAGCCCCGGGCTCTGTCGACGCCTTGTATGTCTTCTTGTGGTGAAAGTCGACCAGATAGTTGATCGAGTCTACCATGTACAGCTGTAGGTTCATCAGGATCTAAAAAAAGAAAGGCATCAGCATCCGTCACATATCGTCCTCAAGGTGATGGTTACCACCACATCCTGAACCCTTGCTCGCGTTTCTACGAAATACACACTCGCAGCCGCCCTCAAATCCACTGTATCATTCCCATCCAACTCCTTCGCCCGCTCGATCCTGGTACTATTCGACCGCTGCCGTTGACGCCGCACCCCACCCAACCCACCCAAATTTCGCTTCTCCTTCCATTCCATCCCGAGCATCTTCAATGTCCGATAAATCTCGAGCATCACCTCCATCGGCGGCGACCGGCTGCGGATACCAAAATGCCACTTGGTCCGATGTTGCTTCTTTTCTTTCACTGGCCACGCGCGCTTGGCGTTGGCATACGAGGCTAGGTGGTGTTGTTCGGGAAGTTGGTCAGGAAGAGGGAGGGAGGAATTGAGCACCGCAAAGTTGTTGATTTCGCCGTCGAGCGGGGGCGTCGAGAAATCGAGCCCGTCGTCGATTTCGTCGTCGTCATAGTCGCCGTTGAACTCGGCTTCGAACGGGTTGTCTTCTAAATCGCCCGCAGGCGACAGTACAGTGGGTGACATCGTGTTCCTGGGCTAAAACACTCGGCTCAGCACGAGAACGAAGATAGGGGTGAGATGATCAATGAAACTACTGACGTCCATGGCCGCCAGCTTGGCGTCGCGCTCTTGCTCCTCGAACTCTGCGACTAGACATCGTCAGCTGGTATGCAAGTACCAGAATAACATCGGCTGCTTACGGTCTCTCCCAGCCCTGCGCTTGTCGCGCAACAGCATATAGGCCACTTTGACGGCGTTCCCCTGAACACCGTCGTCCCGCCGTAAACATTCCCAAATGTCCTCCTTATCTACCCCGTTCATCCTCGACGCAAGCTCGTCGACGACGTCCTCCTCGATCCGACCCAACCCCTCTATGATTTCAAAATCCAACGCCTTTGCAGGTGGGGTTACCAATGACGATAGCGTGCCTAGAACAGGACCCGGTGGCGGCGGAAGAGGAGTAAGGTATCGAGAAAGGTCGGTCGTATAAAATGGATGCTGAGTGATCTCGGGAATGGTGATCCGTTTGACGGGATCGACGGCGAGCATCGCGTTGATCAAACCTCGGGCGTCTGCACCTAGGTAGCTTGGCATATGGTAGCTTCCCTCTATGGCCAAGGTTTCATTGAACGAAGAAACGAAGAGCAAGAAGAGAGAAACGCACGACTGATTTTCGTGAAAAGAGTCTGGACGTCGTCGTCCTCGAATGGAAGCCTCCCACACAACATGACATAAAGAATGACCCCACAGCTCCACACGTCGATCTCGGGGCCCGTATAGAGTCCCCCCCGGATGACCTCCGGAGCGGCATAATTCGGGCTCCCACAGCTCGTCTTCAAAAAGTCGCCGTCCTTGATCTCATTGGAGAGACCGAAATCGGCGATCTTGACGTTGAGGTCGTCATCGAGGAGGACGTTCTCTGGCTTGAGATCGCGATGGACGATCTTCAGCTTGTGGCTGTACTCGATGCCTGAGATGAGTTGCTGGAAGAACTTGCGTGCGCGCTGCTCGGGCATGCGACCGTTGGTGACGATGTAGTTGAATAGCTCGCCACCTGCGTATTCGAGCACGATGATGATGTCGGTTGGGGTGGATATGACCTCGTATCTGCGTATTTGGAAAAGGGGGGGAAGAAAAGGAGCGAGCACATATAGAGTGTCACGATCGGGTGTCGAGAGAGGAGATGTGGAGGGGTCACGTACAGCTTGATGATGTGTGGATGTCGGAGAGTACGCATGTACTCGACCTCGCGCTGCACGCGGGTCTTGGTTTTGGTCATGTGGATGACGGCCTTGGATATGTACTTCATGGCGACCCGCTGTCCGGTGATGGTATGTGTCGCCACTACAAAAAAAGAGAGAGAAAAGAAGAAGAAAAAAGGGTGGGATGGGGGGCATCAGACTAGGAAGGGGAGACGATCCGTCATCAGGATAGGACGTACTCTTGACCTTGCCAAAGGTACCCTCTGCGATGTCGCCGGTGACGGTATACTCCCCGAGCTTGGAGGCGGAAAACAACAGCGTGGGCGAGAGGTCGGTCATCTGGGACTCGAGCATGAGCTTTCAGAGCAAGAAGCAAATTCGTCTCGTCGTCGCTCGTCTGGTGATCGTCGCCGCCGACGTTGTAGTCGTTGTGGTCGTTGTTGCTGTCGTCGTGGTCGTCTTGGTCCGCGCCGGTGTGGTCGTTTGGCTCTCGCGCTGTGTCGAGAAAAGAATTTGTGGTCGATTTCTGGTTGGTCGATTGGCAAGTCGAATTACGTACGCTTCTGGGGTCCCAACTCCCATGCCATCGATTATATAATTCATGCGGACCCCATACACCGGGTGGAGTGAGCCGCAGCGACGATCCCGGGAGAGGTCAACGTTCCCTCGAGGGATAAACCATTTAATTAAAAAAACTGAGCAGACAGGGGCAAACAAACACCAAGTACAGCCACAGACACTCCCCCCCTCTCCACACCGAAGATGTCCGCTATGCGCCGCACCCAAAGTGTCCGCACCTACCTCCGCACCTCTCTCACCACCCTTCCACCCGACTCCGACCTCTCCGCCCTTCGCGAAACCGACGAGCCCTCCTCATTCGAAGACACCCTCCGCAAACAGCTCCTCGAAAAGGATCGCGAGAACGACAAGGTGCGTTCACGCCCGCGCATTCGCCCACAGACTCTCTCACCCACCTACGCAGCTCCAATCCACCATCCTCTCCCTCCAAACCCAACTCGCTGCCCGCCCCCCACTTGAAACCATCCAAGCCCTCGAAAAAGAATACAAAAATCTAGACCTCATCCTCCAAGGGACCCAGCGCGAAAATGAACGATGCATGGCCGAACTCGAGCGCGCGCGTGTGCGCGAACGGACGCTTGAACAGGCCCTCACAAAGATTGCAGGGGACCATTGGCAGGTACTTCTCCCGTTTCTTTTATCGTCGTCTTCCGCTCACGTCTCAATAAAGACCGTACTGGATATCGCACCACCCTCTTCGGCCGTCGTCGTCGCCCGTACGATGGGATCGTCCCTTTTGAACCGCGCCGCGCCTACTCCCGCGTCAGGTCAATCTTCCGATCCACCGTCAGCAGCATCTCAAGCATCCATCGACGCCACGCTCTCTCAAATGGAGCAAATTCGTCTCCTCGTGCTCGGCATGGAACAGCGCATACAGGACCGCGAGGAAAAGCTGACAAAGACAGTCGAACGGGCAGAAGCTCAGGAAGTAAAGTGCGAGGCGTTGAGAAAGGAGGCCTTGCCCACAAAAATAGCAACATAAGTTTAATCACGCATTTAAATACCTTATCATCATCATCTTGTACATTCTAGGACATCGATACCCGCACCATATGCACACACCTGGATAACCCTCGTAGTAATAATGCAAACACACTCGCGGCAATATATTGCAAACGTACACAAATGACAGTGGGTAGTGGAATAAATGTAGGATGGACATGCGTGCAGTGCGGTAACTGGAACTTGACTTGATGCAAATGACTTGGTCGACTGGATAGGTTCAAATTCTAGCGAAAAAAAAAAAGGTCGAAAAGAAATCAGGTAAACATGAAGCGCACTTCAGCTTTTTGAGGGCCCAGCACATCAACAGGGGCGGCCACGCGAAACAAGGAACAGTCGAGCTGATGGTGCATGCTAAATACTGGAGAAAAAACGCACACTTTTTGTTTGTGCAAATAAGCAGGAATAAAATAAAAAATGATAGTTCGAGAGTTCGATGCAAAGATTGGGTTGTTTCCTGCAATGCGGAATACACAAGCTCAGTGCGGAGGCGTGGTTGCAGCGTAGAATCGAGGAAGGATATTGGCGTATCTGATATTCTGATCGTCGTGGATGAATGCGGTTGCGAAGATGCCTGATCGAATACGAAGGGTGCCCGCTGCGGCGAATCTTGCAAGATCGATGCGAAAGATGGTTCGTTCGTTCGGCCCAGCTTAGTGCATAGATTCATATACGGTTTCCAATGTGGGGCGGAATCTAGCGCGCTGACGACAGATGATCGATGATGTTGCAAAAAAGAAAGATGTTGTGGTTGACTTAGTAACCGTAGTATGCGCGCTTGTAGGCCGTCAGTCGCAACCCTACCAGAGTAAACTGAATAGCACAAACCATCCTGTCGCTGCGTGAACAGTCAGAACCGTGGGACAAATGCTCAAACGACAAGACGTACAAAAGCCAAATAACCTTAGATCCGGTCTTGCATCCACGGAGCGTCACAATGTGGCCCCTGATACACTCGTAGAGCATCGTGCGTTGGTCCTTGTCAGCCTGGTGTACTTAAACTGACCGGAACTTCGCGATTTTAGAGACACAAACGTACCTGTGGGAGCACATTCGCAATGAGTTGACTGCCTGTGACGGACAAGGCAAGGTCAACGATCATGGCACGACGGCCACTAGAAGATAACATTAGCGTGTTGCTCAAGCGAGCCGACCTTCACCAACCCTTTTGCTGGCTCACACATCCTCTTCACAATCCTCGCGAGCGTCTCTGGGCCTGTTTCCTTGAACGCCTTGGTGACTGACTTGAATCCTTGTTCGTTGGTGGCATAGTCGAGCAAGTCTGCGATCAAGTGATCGAGACACATCTGACGGTGTTTGGATGACCCGTGTTCCAGTACTAAGGTGCATCCGTTAGTGCTTTGCGTGTGGTTAGCCGTCTCAGTTGAGGCCTACTGTGTTGGATACAATAAGACCCCCATTGGTTTTTGGTAATTTCGCCAAAGACAGCAGATCCCTGATTCAATAGTTCATCGATGATACCGTCTTTGGCAGATTCCTCGAGGTTCTCAAACGCGTGCTACAGATCAATGAATGAGCTCCACGGACTTGTTAATATCATCAACGTCACCTGAACAACGAGGGACCCTGTTTCGTGACACGCAAGCGAGGCCCACTTGCCCTTGAGCGACTTGTTGACACTTTTATGTAAAATGAGCTCGTGCGCAAACTTTACAAAGCAACAACGGCAACTCACTAAGCAAAAATCGGTGGCGCAGGAGGCGTCCAACTCAATTCCATGATCTGAGCATCACGCGTCGCAAATCGGAGTGAAAGGCTAGCTTGATGGGGACATTACCTTGCTCCAAACATGCGACGCATGTTTGTTGACCAACGTCAAGGCGGGATCGCCAAGAAGAAGCTCTGACACGATCAATAACCTAATGTCTTCTTCGCAATCAAGCGCCTTTTGGAGGACGTGGCAACCATAGCAATTGGTCGCAAGTTCGACTACTCGGCCTCTAAGCGGGTTTTCCTTCAGTTCGTGAGAAGCACCAAAAGGCAGTGGTGAGCAAACCTCATACAACCCACGATCTTGCGCCGCTCCTCGGCAGTAGAAGCGGCTTCCAAACACCTCTGAACGGCCCAGTTTCCAAACCTACATTAGTTCCACCGAGTCAGTCAGTGTATTTCGTAACGAGTGGCAAACCATGGAAAGTACCGATGAGACATCATCTCGAAGCCGCGCGCGCATATGGCGTCGATGATCTTGTGCCGCTCTTCCAGGTCTGCAACTTTGAGCTTCTGCTGCAAGAAAATAGAGGCCTGCTGGTCAGATGACTTGATGATGCGCGCTACGAAGACATGGTACGGCGGAGATGAGGAGGGATGAAGGAGCGACAAGAAGTTGATGGGCTGCGGCGAACATCATTAGTCAATGTCAAGTCTGTTCTGATCGAATGCAGATATGCCGTACCTCGTGAGAATGTGCTCCCGCAGTCGCTTGACGTACAAAGGCGGTTTGGGAGGGAGACATCCTCAGAGGGTCTTCGCCTGGAAGACCAAAGGGAAAATCACCCATGGGCTTTTCCTCCACCCTCCGCCATTCCGGGAGCTGTTGCTGCGGGCGCCAAGCAGCAGCCGCGACATTGGGCAACTCAGGTCGGCGAACTAGCTGGGGGAAAGCACTGTCGTACAAAGGCTGAGTTCCCAGCGCGGGTGAGGCATTCTCCAGATACTGATCAAAGAACGGAAAGCCACCCGAAGGCAGCGCACACGAGACCGAAGGCTCCAAAAGACGCGACTGTGGGATATTAGCAGCAGACAAAAAGTCGCGTGCCTTCAGGGGAGAACCGGAATCGAACAAGAGAGACGACGGCGATACATTGGAAGAAGGTCCAGACGGCAAGTCATATGGGGAAGTGATCTTCAAGTCAAACGAAGGCTTTGCAGGGGACAAGTCCGTCGGGGTCAAAAGTGCCGACGTTGTCGAGCTCGGAGACACATCAGGAGAATCTGACAAGTTGGTCGCCTCTCCGTTCAATGCCCGAGCAGGCTGCTGGGAACCCGGCACAGGAGAGTTAAGATTGAGAGCCCGCAAGAGCTGCTCGACGTGCTATAGGCCATAAAGGTGAGTATATGCGCCGAAAAACCCTGGAAATCACACTTGCATCGTCATCAAACTCGGGACTCTGTCTTTTCCTGCCGTCTCCGATGGCGCCAATGTCCCTTTTTCTCGGTGGGCTGACGAGCCCAACCGGGCCGAAGATGCCTTCGTTCCTAAAAGCCGGATTAAAGCCCCGGAGGCCCCTCTGCGGACGGTGGGTCACTTTTTCTGCTTCAGTGTCACGAGAAAAGACGTCGATGGCATGAGGCCATGCGGAACCTAACTGCCGGGGCTGAGGAGCCCAGATTGAGCCAGCCGTCGTCCTGGATCGGGGAGGACTGTAGTCGTTGGTGAACGGAAGGAAAGGCTGGTTGTTGTTGTTGTTGGACTGCATGACGACCGGAGGAGAGGAGATGGTGGGTGGGGTGAAGAAAGAGGGAAATCGCGCCCGCAAAGTCTTTTATATCGATTTTCGAGCGCACTGATGGGCTCGGGCCGTCCGATGTGACGATCCCCCACTGAAAACAGTCACATTCCTTTTTAGGGGAGGATTTGACTTGATGTGGAAAGACTTCTTTGGGCCCTCCGACGCGCCCTCTTCGTGAGTGACAGGCATTTGTGTTCGATGTACTGCCACCAGTTCTACAATCAGATACCTACCATAAGTGCGCATGTCCAACCTCAGGCCTCCGAAGGTTGATGCGTTCCATATCTCTGAGAACTTGAAGGGGTCGGCGCGACGCTGGATGCCAACCCCAACTCGTCACAATGTCACGATCAATGGTGCCTAGGATCCGCGGTATGAGAGACCGAACAAGGTACGAGAGACGACAAACAGCGCGAACGCCCCCCGAACGAATTCAATAGCGGCCGGTGCTTCACGCCCATCACATCGACGTTGGTTTGCGAACCGAACGGACCAACGCGGTGGATGCATGCTATCTTCAAAGAGTGAACAAAAATGATTTTTTTAAATCGCACAGCGAATGCCATCCCTCTCCATCATCACATAGGACGACATATGAATCGGAAACGTGGGATGGGTTGAAAGGGGATTGATAGCGAAATTAAATAAGAGGTAGTAAACTTGCACTCAGAGATCACCACGCACGGTCTTGGCGATGGGATAGAATGCAGACTGGCAGGGCTGTGGGCTCTCAGAAAGGATGGATGGACAGAAGGGTGCAGGATGGAGTGTGCCAGATAGGCCAGCGACATACCCCAATCGCCCATTGGTTCCTGCAAACTGTATCCGAAAACCGCGGGAATTTGAACGAGATACGGTTCGAGCTGGAACACAGCTCGGCGATTCGGTATAACGGACGGCGATCAGCTGTCTATATCTCTGAGCGTTTCATGCTCACACGAGGGGGTGGCGTTCAAAAGGGGAGGGGGGGTCAGGCGTCTACTGGGGAAATATGTTCCCACCAGCGGATAGGCTAATGATCAGTAAGTACGTCAAAGAGGTGCAGTAGTGAAGTAAGGGGATGAGGGTAGTCGCGGAAATGAACGCATATCGCTAACCTGTGTGATCAAGGGAAGATTGTACGCGAGATGTGTTTGTGTAAGAAATGAAACGTTGGCCACGAAGCAGTGTGTCCAGGTTACTTGACAAGGAGCGGACATGAGTGGGAGAAGCGGATTTGGGCAAGTCAAACAGAGAGTGTAAGAGAACGGATAGAGGTCTCGGCAACTGCCAGAATTATGCCCTGATTGAACTCGTAAGCCCAGGGTGAGCAGACCAAGATTGCTATAGGAGGCAAGAGAAGTTCTCACAGAACTCACGGTCGAGCGTACAAGGAGAGAGGGTCGAGTAGCGATGGCGGGGGCGCAGAGAATTAGGGTACTGGTACTGCGTTGGAGTGGAGTGTAGGGACCTGGGAGTATGATAGAAGCTGATCAAGGATATTAGTGTTTTGTCAAGAAGCCATGCAGGACGAGAGGAGCATGCGATGGGAGATGAGAATGGACTAGCGGGATCTGATATCGATATAGACAAAGTGAAGTACATATAGGAAGAAGCTTCATTGTTGTTTCTAGGTGCCGATTAGGAATGAAATGATTGTGGCGGAGACCGAGCAGAGAGGCAAGTTGGAGTCAGATTCAGAGACGAAAACAGCAACGCCAATCAGACGGTGCGAGCGGCGATAAGACAGCAGAGGCTCCGTCTCGGTCGCAGGGGGGTATAAGGGCGACTCGGAGGACGGCGGTCACATCAAGGTACGCGCTATGCGAGATCTGTTCCCAGAATGGAAAGCCGGCGGAGCCGGTGAATTCAATGGGGGAACGGAGGGAATAATGGGTGTGTGTGCATAGGGTGATGTGGTCAAGAAAAGAAGGCGGGCAGGTGAAACGGCGTTTATGAGACGAGCAGGCGGTGTGTGTTACGTACCAAGGTTCCGGGATTTCGCAGCGGGGTTTCTCCCCCCGTTTCGCCTTCGGGAGGAGCGGTCGGGAGTGCGGTGCGAGGGGATCTACCGTTATTATAATATATTTCCGTCCTCCTCTACTCCCCCCTTCCCATCAAATGTCATCCCCAATCATCCGTCTCCCACTCGAGATCCTCGAGAAAATCGTCCTCAACCTCATCGACGAACCCTCAACAGCCTCTCCCTCAGCCCTTCTACCCCTCCTCCTCACATCCCGCCACTTTCACGCCCGTCTAGCATTCCCCGCAAACACTTCCCTCTATGCCCGCATATTCCGTTCCTCCTTCGATTCATCCGTCCTCGCCCGTCGTCTCGGTGACTTCACCGCCACCAGCCTCACCGCCCAGCTCCACACCAACCACAGGGCACTCAAGTCCCTCCGCCTCCGCGACATCCATGCACCTGACGTCCTCGACACGTTCCGGACCTGCTTTGCCATGCTCATCGAAAACGACGGCAAGAACCGCTATCAGCTCGAACAAGCCGGCCTCCCCGACTTCGTCGACTCCTTTGTCCGCGAACGTCTCTACCAGGACGCCCCTGATGGTTGGCCCGCAGACAACGAGATCAACTCCCTTGCTCTTTGGCTCCTCTGGCTCTCCTCCTCCGAAGGTTCGTCCCCTTCTCTCTCTCTCTCTCCTCCCCTCACACTCCCCCCAGACCGTCTCAAGGCACAGACCTCCGCGCAACGTACCCAGATGATCAGGCTCGTCTTGCCCTTCGTCCTCATGCCCGTCCGCGTATGTTCACCTTCTCTCCTCGATCGGTCCTCTTCTCACTACTTCTCAGTACGCCGCCTACCTCGCTCCTCATGTATACTTCACCGTTCCCATCCCTCGCGACCTTTCTCAACTCCCCCACACCTTCCACACCGCACATGGTCCCTACCTCCACTACCGCACCAACTCTCATTCATCCCGCATCACGCCCCTCTATCACCTTAATGCCGTCCGGCTCGGCATTCCCCTCGCTACCGTCGCTGCGAAGCTCATCTACTTCTCCCACCGCGAGGTCTTTCCCATCGCCGTCCCTCCCGTCCTCCCCCGAAACCGCGCTCATGCTCTCCAGCTCGGCTTCACAACCGTCGGTCCCACCCAGGAGGACATCCAGGAGCTCAATGAACACAAGATCGCCAAGTTCGTCCCCACCTCACCTTCGGACTGGTGGTCCCAAATCCAGGATCACGACTTGCTCCCTCCAGCCGCTCTCTCGAAGCTCGCCCCAAGTGCCCGATGGGACGACGACTGGAACCGCCTCGCCGACTGCAACTCCGTCTT
>JBBPOJ010001757.1:0-11616 GCA_038091395.1 Leccinum rimulosum
TGGCACTGAACTCGCCGGAAACGCGTGCCTCCCCACCCGAGGAAGCGTTATCGCCTTCCTCCCGATCTTGATCTTCGATATTGGCGTCCTTGCGGCGGACGCTTGGCATTCGCTTGACGATGCCCTTACGACGTGTCGAGGGCGCGCGCATTGGTTTGACCGGCTGCTGTGCGGAGACAATTATACCCTCGGTCTTGGGGGGTGGGCTTGCGTTGCAATAGCCTGGCTCTAGAAGAGACCTTTGACGAAGGGGTTGATGAACCCCGCGCCTTCTGTCACATCGGTACCGGCAACATGAGGACCACGGAGAAGGGAAACGAAGTCGGGATTGAGGGAATCGAGGTTGGGACGAGGAGGAATAAGTGACAGCGTTACAGCATCACATCGTGTCACATGTCACTACAGGCTCTCAGATTAGTACAGCAGTGTGACAGCGCCCAGACAGGCACATGACGTACAGGTATTACGTAACGACGAGCACGCTCGCTTTTGCGCAAGTACTTCGAGTCGTCTTTTTTGTTTTTGGGTTCGCGGGACGGGCACAATATTGTTTCATATATTCAAAAAAGGTACTATATAATCCGTACTACACGACAGCGCGGTGGAGAGGCAGATACCCGCGCGGTCGTTGGTCGAGGTATTTCCCGGGGTGGACTCGGAGGTTGTGCTTGAGGGTACGGACGTGACGAGCATTTGACTGTGATACTCACCCACTCGGATCCTTAGACTTGGGACAGATCGATCTAGTCGCGCAGTTTGGTACCCCACTCATCCATACGCATCATTGAATTACGGTGATCGCACCTTATTTCCCTTTCCATTATCGATTTCCGTGTTTTCGTTTTCGATAGTTACCGATCATGTGGAGAGTGGTCGTCTTGCCACCATTCGCCTGCCCAATGATTAGGACCCTGAAGCGGCCAGATTTCTTTTGATTGTTATCAGAACCGCCCACTGCGTTCTATGTCGCCATCTCTGGAAAGCATGAGCGTATCGTTTAATAAACTATAGAAGAAGCTGTACTTGGCGGTCAGCGTGAGGGTGAGGGAAGGGGTCAAACGTAGCGCATCGATCAATCCTCGTCTACTTCTGCTCAGTCCACCAGCATCGGTGTCGGTAACGTCCCGGTCCATTGTCCGCGTCGTAAGCAGCCATCCAGCCCAGCTCATGAGGTACCAGCCCTCGGCATGACCGTCGTTAGCTGCGAACATGCCTTCGACTCGGCGAGGAGGGTCAGTGTGTCGGGTAGGCGCCACACTCGAGCAGCAGCTTGGTGCGGGCTGTGCGTGTCTGGACGGGGAGTGTCGAGTAAGCGAGGCGTAGGACTGTGCATCGGACGCGTGAGGTGATGGGGAAACGTGCTGAGGGTTCTTCTTTTTCTTACGAGACGGGTTCTGGCGAGGGCCTGGAGTGCTTTGGGTTGCGAAGGTCGACTTGGAGGGCATGGGAGAGGAAAGCGTCGTAAGTGCTCGAGGCAGCAGGTCGACGCTACTTTGACCGAAAAAAATCAGCGTTGGACGAAGTGGATCGGAGCAAGCAGACGTACCCGTGACCGCACCTCGTACTGTCCATACGCAGAGGCCTCCGTCGCCCCAACCCATGTAACAAAGACAGAAGTTTGACCGCAAAAGGAGTACTCTGGATCACAAAACTGAGCATGCCCGTCGTGCTTTCTGTAGAAGTCTGACTCACCTGCAGCACTGTCGGACCAAACTAGCACACAAAGTCTTTCAAATGGCCATGGTTGACGCGTTGACGAGCCTGTCGCAGGGAAAATGAGACGAGAACCGGGGTACACACTTCGAGACGGATATGTGTGACTGAGCCCACGGGAAAGAATTACGTAACACCATCTACTACCACTTCCAAGTCTGCGACTCTTCATCAAGGTACAAGAAGCTCAACATTCGACCGGTCTTCACATAACTGTACGACGTCAACCAACGAGAAACGAGACATGTCCGTGAATGGACGTCTGTTCGAGATCGTCCGGCTCCGTGGGACGGGTTCCGGCTCGCAATTAACTTTGATCTGCAGACGATCACGCTGTTCAGGGAGGTCTGGAACCTGCTGTGGTTGAACTTTCAGGTGGTTGTATGCGCTGAGGCGAATGGCGTAGTAGGTACGTCAAGCGGGTTATCCGTACACCGTATCGTTGACGGAAATGATGCGGACGTATGGGAAGACGTTGGATCTGGTAGAGCATAATCAGGGGATCGAATGGCTCGTCACCGAGTATCGGAACGAGGCGCAGAGGATGGTGGCCAAAGGTGTGGTTAGATTTTCTGCTCGCCTCCGTTCCGCTCCTGACCCGACTGGCGTGCCTTCAATAATTTTAATTTTCTCTAGGTATGAGCATTCACTGGGAATCGTGAACCAATACGACACGGCGCGTTTCGTTTTGGGTGCGGACGTGCGGGACAACCAACACGTGCAGTTCGTGCGCTCTTTAGATGGACAATCTCCGGCGGTGGATGACTCGTCGACGTGTGCGCGTACACGCCCGGGGCGTTTTCGAAGCTATTGATCAAGATACAGACTGCGGGCAGCCTGGGGCCTGGCGAGTACAGTATGCTGACTCGAAGAATATGTACATGTTCACCGTAACAATAATGTTTCAACAACGTTAAAACTGTATCTACGGCGTCCTTTTTAGCCATAGTCATGACAAGTAAATCAGACAAGTAAATCAAACCCTACATCTAGTCTAGAAAGAAGCACAACAACATATTGGATTGCTCGAAACAACATAGTATGTTACAAGAAAACACCATTGCACCATCCAAAACAAGAAGATACATGCTGTACAAATGCACATACGACAATGCTCAATATTCAGGGGAGCCAGAAGCGGCTAGAGGTTTTGAAGTGGATCAGACTTCCGAGTAGATTTGATAATGGAACGGTACATACTGATAGTGTAAGACTCATGTAGAGAACTGGAAGTTCGGCGACGCTTGTGTCCCGGATGGAATTTGCCATTGTTCTTGGTTATATCACGACGAATCATACCAATGTCAACATTGGCGTCCGCAACTTTATCCTGCGTTTCTTGCAATCTGAACCGATATAGATTTGCGAGCGATTCTGACTCCTCGACCCGAGCGCCCATGAGCTGATGTTCTAGGTTATATACCTTCCGCTGAGCACGCGCAACTTCCAGCATAAGTTGCGCTTCCGCCCTCTCACGTTCTTCAGTGTCACTGTCCACCTCGCCGTCCTGCGTGCGTCAGTTCTCGTTATCACGTAAAATCCACACTACTCACTTGTACCGCTTCCGCGCGGTTCAGAATTCGAAGGGAACCGGGATTTTTGAACGGGCTGGCGATAGTACTATACAATGATGTGGAAGGATTTTTGGGGAGCCTCAGCGCTCCAATAGCTGAAGGAGTCCCTATGGCAGGGACCGCATCGCGGAGACTTCCGCCAACTTGAGTTCGATATTGACCGGCGACAGATACTAAACTGGAAGAGCGGGAAACCCCAGGCGTTTCGGGAACTACACTGGTGTACGAAAGGTTTCGAGCGAGCGAAGCGCAATCAAAAGTGCCTAACTCCGAGTTGGCCGGTTTCGACTTGCCAAATACTCTGGCTACCTGCCAGTGAGGCTCAGATTTGTCGAGCCTCTCGTTGGGAGTTGGAGAGCTCCTCTGATCGTGGCTTGAGCCATGGTCAGATATAAGTTCGGTAGGGACATCTGTGACTACGCTGGCCATGGACGAGTCAGCCATGAGTGGAACGGTAGAGAACGTACGTAGAGTGGAAGGCGAAATACCTCAAAAAATTGCGCTTCGCTGCGCTTAAGTATGGCCTTAACAGCAAAGAGTAATAGTAATAAGCGTCGCCAAACTTGAAGGTCCTACAGTTACTACATAGTACCATCGCTTCATTGTTCTCCTTCCTTGATCAAGTAGCTTCCTCGCATCCTTCAACGTTTCATGGACTGAACTATGTATTCAAAAGAGAGGTAGACCATTTCCTCTCGCATTATAACTAATTTTCAGGTACCACTGGCCTTACCGATCACACGGTTCTGATCGGTAATTCGCTTGGCCGCATCGCTGGATTCTCCGAGTCCACGACCAGCCATAATGAGCCACGTGTAATCCATGTGTAGGATGTCTATGCGACGCAGCATCGACAAGCTTGCCGGTGAGTTAATCTTACTTCAACCTCGATTCGAACGTCCACGTCACCCATCGCGCACTCCGAGTCTAGCTTTCTTCGACCTCGATGCCGAAATGCCCACAGTGCCTCAAGCACTTCGTAACAGACCGAGGAGTAGCTGCGCACCTTGCACAGAAGACGTCTAAATGCAATGCGTGGCAACGAGGTCCTGTTCTACTCCCCATCGGCCTGGACGCCGCGAGGGGATACGGTTCGGAGCACAGTTCTTCAAAGTCGTCTTCTCCCTCGTCACAACATCTCGAACTTCACCCTGCTCCTCATGACGGGGACTTTGATATGGAATTCCTGCCTGATCCCATGGACGCCATGGACCCCTTTCGCGAAGACCGGGCAGACGGCGAACGACAAGACCATCAGCCTTCTGCGGCAGCATCTGCAGCGCTCTTGGCTTCGCTGGGACTCGGCTATCAAGTTGAATTTTTTGGAAACGCAGGCAACGTTTACGATGTCGGCCAGACGTTTCTGGACCGCTTCACGATGGACTCTTACTCGTTTCAACGCCAGAACAATCTGTACTACCCATTTGCGAGTCACGATGATTGGCAGATGGCCAGTTATCTTCTTCAGTCCAGCCTGAGCATGGCAAGCATCGATGAATACCTCAGATTGAACTTGGTACGTCGTTTGAGTCATTGACCTTGCGTTTCTTATTCAATAATCATTTTCTCCGGCAGACACGGACTCTCCCCCTTTCGTTTTGGACTGCGAAGGAGTTACGAGCTCGCGCCGAGCTTCTTCCATCCGGACCACGTTGGAACTATAGGATCGTGCCAACATCACATCCCACCAAGAGACCCGCCGTACTTTATTACCGCGACTCTCTTGAATGTATAGAAACATTGTTCAACAACCCGTACTTCGCAGACCAAATGGATTATTCCCCATTTCGTATATTTACGACAGCAGAGAAGGTAGTACGGGAGTATAGCGAATGGATGAGTGGGGATGTCGCGTGGTGGATGCAAGTAAGTTTAGGTCAATACTATTCCTTTTCCTCGTGTTGACTGATGCAGTCTAAGCTTCCTGAAGGCGCAACTCTTTGTGGGGTAATCTTATCCTCAGACAAAACGCACATAACAAATATGTGTGGCGGGAAAGCCGCTCATCCTCTTTTAATCAGTCTCGCGAACATCAGGATGACTGTGCGGAACAAGGCATCGTCACACGCATTCTTGCTGACTGCTCTGATGCCAATCGTAGAATTCCTTCACCCGGATCTGAGGATGCGGTCCGTCCTAGATGCGCGGCTTTTCCATCAATGCCTCGATATAGTCCTTGAACCTGTCAAGATCGCAGCGCGTATAGGCCGTATGATGTCCGACCCTCTCGGAAGTCTTCGGCATTGTTTCACTCCTCTCACAGCATATATAGCTGATACACCCGAAGCTTGCATGCTGGCGTGCGTTCGTGGCAAGACTTCCCCGTTAACAATGGCAAGTTATAAAGAGTTTGGCGATGCTACTCGGCAAGAACAGCGCACCCGAGCGACTACGCTCGCACAACTCGCTCGCATTCAATGTGACCCGAACGACGTCGAGAGGTACTTTGCTCAATGCAAGCACTTCAGACTTAGCGGAGTCTCGGAGCCGTTTTGGCGTGATTGGCCGTTATCCGACCCCGCTAATTTCTTGACTCCAGAAATGTTGCACCACTGGCACGGGGAATTCTGGGACCACGACGTCCAGTGGTGCAAAAACGCACTCGGGTCCAAAGAGCTCGACTTCCGCTTCTCACTTCTACAGCCAATCGTCGGTCTGCGGCATTTCAAGGATGGCATCACCACACTGAAGCAGGTCACCGGTCGCACGAAGCGCGACATCCAGCGTTATATTGTCCCTGTCATAGCTGGCGCCGCACCAACGGGCGTTGTGATAGCTATCCGCGCCTTAATGGATTTCCGATACCTTGCACAGTCCCGCGTCATCACCTCAATCACCCGCGACAAGATCGCGGACGCTATGACAAAGTTCCACGAGCACAAGTCTACCATTACCGACGAGGGGTTTCGAAGAGGACCGACAACTGGAAATGCTCTGGACCACTGGCAAATCCCAAAACTCGAATTGATGCAAAGCGTCGCACCAAGCATTAGCCAGGTTGGTGCGCCGGTGCAATGGTCAGCGGATACGACGGAACATGCACATATCGAGGTGGTCAAGGACCCCGCAGCTGCGGCAAACAATCAGCAATTCGACGTCCAGATCTGTCGTTATTTGGATCGGATGGAGAAATGCCGGGCATTCGAGGCAGCCACTCGACTCAGTTCCGCCTGTTCGAACGACGGCAAAGATGTTCCAGATGCAGATATTGATGCAGCAGTGGAGAACTTGAACGATGATCCAAGTGGACAGGGTCAGGATGTCGACGAGAACTCTCGAGCGCTACTCGATGATGTCTGGGGTCCAACCCGTCCTGTTCCCAACTTCTTCGCCACCGCCGAGACACTTCTAACTGCCGTCCCCGGATCTATTCCATCTCCAACGCGCACGTTTACCTCCGGGCCGACTGCTTTCCATCTCAACTACGACCCCTCTATCAACCGCATCACAATAGACAAAGCTGCTGAAATGTTTGATCTTCCTGATCTTCGCCCCGCAATTGCTGATTACTTGGCTCGTGAGGGATCCTTTACGGAGAATTTCCATTCGTTCGGAGGACAGCGACGCGCACGGGAGGATGCCCATTTACCATTCAGCGACATCCAAATCTGGTACAAAGTTCGCATTCAACAGAAGCTACACCATGATCGCAACTCTGTCACCTCCGTATTTACCATAAATTCCCATCCCCCCGACCGCGTATGGAAATACGGCCGCAGAGATGCAGCGATATTAAACGTAGACAAACGTCATGAATGGCCTTCTAGTGGTCTTACAGGTATGTGATTTACACAGTTGACCTGTCTTTGATTCACGTCTACTAGGTCATACCCCCGTCGAGATCTGCATCATTATGCGTTTTCTTCCTCCTAGAGGGTTAGAAATCGTGTGGGGCAACCGTTTTCTCGTTT
This sequence comes from Leccinum rimulosum, assembly GCA_038091395.1. Classification (NCBI taxonomy): domain Eukaryota; kingdom Fungi; phylum Basidiomycota; class Agaricomycetes; order Boletales; family Boletaceae; genus Leccinum; species Leccinum rimulosum. Next base: position 7,199 of record JBBPOJ010001757.1, read on the forward strand.
ACGCTCGACGATTTGATGTGATTCCTCAACAACGATCACAGGTCGATCAAGCAACAGGACTTCGTGTATTAAAACGGGCATTGCGAGCCTCGGGAATGCATTTGGGCGAGGTTTTTCCTCTTGACCAGATCAGATCCTATGTACATCTCGTTCCTCGTTTTGGCCGAACGGCTGATCCTCGTCTTACTAGTGCCAATAGTTCACAGTTCGCCCAATCATTCTGGTTGAATAGCTACTTTGACAAGGAGTTCTACTACGCTATTTCTTTGTCACAGTAAATATGAATGTTGACGTTGATGATGGACCCTGAGCGCTGAGCTATGACTCAGTGGTACACTTATTACTCCATACATCTTATGGCTCTCCTTTAGATGTGCTTTTCCTCAGTACGCCGGAGAGCGTGCAGCCAAAATCCCGCCTCTCCGGGCCTGGCCCGATCGACATGAATGAAACACCTACTTTCCATGACGTCAGAAGTCGTTGTTCAAGTTGTCCCGTCACAATTTTGCAACGTGCGTGCTGGTCTTGCTTTTCTCCTTTCCATTACCTATTATATCTCAGTCCTTATGATCACAGCGGCCTCTCTTGGGCCCTCGATCGTGCTGCAACATCCAACCCCCTGCTCGTTGTTCCCTTACACCGCCCTCCGTTTTCAAATTTCAGGTATACCATTCACGCACTTGTCTCTGACTCACCCGCCAACTCTCCAATCCAAGCGACTCCGGGTCTAAGTCGCTTAAAGTCATGGAAGGTTCGTTCCTTCCCTTGATCGCCTCTTCTTTTCTTCATCCAGTATGCTAGGTCTGCACCAAACCGAGCACGGTCAGTGTCTCGGGAAACGGTTGGCACCCGTGGCATCCCCAGAACCTCCTCCTTGTGGACTCTGACAATGCCAAGTCCGAAGTTCAAAGAGCTCTCCAGGAACATTGGCGACAAGCTCGACAAACAAAAGGGTAGGTACATCCCTCCTCTTTTCGTCTTATCACTCCTGGCTCACCATCCTTACTTCCATTCCGTAGGAGCATCGAGGAGCCCAAACAAGAGATCATCTGTGAGACCAGTCAGAATGGGAAGCCCAGATCCATCAAACGCATGCAGTTCACTTTCTCTGTCGACCAACCCACTCCCGGGCCCACTCCCAACGGCGCCGTCCCGAAGCCCGAGAACAAGACCCCTCCTTCCCACATCTCCCAGCTCGCCGACAACCACACGCGACCCAGGACCAGCCCACATCATTAGGTATGTCAATTCAAACATTGATTCTGTTTTCCGAAAATGCACCAGAGTATTGGCATGCGGTTGAGAACAAGCCCTCCTCACGTGTCTTTCAGCTCGTTAAGAACGCCTACTATTACATGAGGCGTACGGCCTAGGGTCTTGAAGCCCATTAATATCACGTATGTTCAACTGCACCGACAGGCAATTCACAGACTCCACATTATGGCCAAGTATTATTTCTCGAAGTCGCTCCTTCCGAATGGGAGTTCGAGAACTGTCTCATATATCATGGAAACCCGTTATCGGTTCCCCGCTCCACCGAATCTCTCGTAGCCCCATCGGTGTCGAGCTCGGTCGATGAGCGGATGCTGCACCAACACATAAGGCATGAGCCTGCAATAACGACTCAAGGCCGTCACGGACCTTGCCACCACATCGCCCATCTTGGACGATGTCATCGTTATCCGTCTCCGTGAGCGCTTCATAACGAACACCATCTACGCCAACATCGGATTCTCGTCGCCATCAACCCTCACAAGTACGTCGGTTCGAACGCCGACTCTGTTCTCCAAAAACACGCAGCCGAATATCGGGATTCGGGACCGCCCGGGAATAAGACTCCTCCCCGCATCTTCCTCGCCAACAAGTGCTTACTACCGCGTGCGCTGTCAGTGCACGACTCTGATCATTCTATCTTTGTCAGTACGTTATAGATTTTCGACGCTTGTATTTTGTTGAATCCCGATTTTTTGTTGCAGTCGCGAAACTGGTAGCGGAAAATCTGAGACTCGCCGGCTTGCCATCAAGATTCCAGCTGTCGGTCACCAACCCAGGCAAAAATAACTCCAAGCTCGTGGTGCAGGTACCTACGGCGGAATTCGTCATCGGGGAGTCCTTTGGCGATACCTGCTTCGTCGAACGCTTTTCGCTGAGTTCGACTCCTGCTGAGACCATGCCAAATCCACAGAGTGCCAGTCCACGTTGTTCGAGAAGCTCGGGCGAAGCGTTGCTGAGGATCAAGGAGGTACGCTCGAACTCTACATCGCGTTCTTGCACCAGGAGAGTACGGTGCCTCGAGATGAAGGCTTGGACGGTCGGCTCTCAGGAACTTGGCGGTGCCATCATAACGTTCACCGGCAGGGTTTTCCGAACGTCGATGGTATCGAAAGGTTCAGTATTTCAGGGTTTCCGTCGGACTATGTAGTATGGGAGACAACGAATTACAGTGGAAGGAATGCGCAACTTTAAAGTGAGGTATTACTACTTCTAAGACAGTCCAGGAAGGAGGAAAACGCTGAATTAGAGCTGTGCGAGGGAATTGTGAAGGAGAACGCCCATGACGGAGGACTGGGCGTTGCAAAGGATGGTTGGTTCGCGGTTTTCGACTGTCGGTATCATATGTACCATAGTCGTTACTTCTTAGTCATGACCATGACGTCGCGTCTTCCGCCCATCACCAAGATCGCGACTTCTGCTACCACGCAGCTCCTCGAGTCCTTGAAATATCTCCACTGGCTTTACAGACCCCGTGTGCGCAACTCTCGCACTGGGCGACGTCGAGAGGATGGTTTGCTACCCCACGGTGAGGACGATGATCGTGTCCAGCGCGACCGCCGACCCGACGCCTTCGAGTGAGCGTGCCTACACAATCCGCTAGCTCGTAGCGGCGCTCATCGTACAACTTGAAGCTCGAAAGAACACCCAAGTACGAGTTCTAATTTTACCATTCAACCCTCCTCCGAGTCTCATCCCCCGTCGACAGTCTCATACAACAAGCACCTTCCCTACTCGCGATCTGCGCTGGCATTGCCGCCTGAGGCAAAGTGCAACGGGATTCTCTTGAGTTGGCTCTGTCTGGACAGATACAGGTCGTCTTGAGCCACTGTTTAACTCAAACGCATCGCGCCTTGGAGAACATACGAGCTTCAATTCACGGGCAAAGGGCGCCTATGTGGTATCAGGTCGTTCGACTGCTATCTCGAACGCAACCGGGTGGCGTATCATCTCGTCATCACCTCCATCTCGCCAACAAGACCCCCCCCCTACCCCTCCCTTGGCCGGCGAGTCGGTGTTGCTATTCGTCCAAACGGTGTTCGTGACGACGAGGCCAACCGCTTCGAACAACTCAAGCTGCCGCTCAAATCCATCAGGCTATCCAAACGGTATGTTACAGCCATCCTCCACCTAGGCAACATCAAGTTCATTGTTGACCGGAGTCGTGAGATAGATGCAGCCGTCATTCGCAACATGGATGTTCTCACCGTTGTCGCCGAATTCCTTGGTATGCAACCTCTGCGCTGAAGAGCACCCTCGCTTACACGACGAAGCTGGTGAAGGAGGAACCTTGCACCGTTTTCTTGACCCTGACCGGTACTTCACACAATTATGACGACTTCGCTAAGACACTCACACTTTACTCTCTTCTTGGCTCAACCAGCGCATCAACTACTAGCATCTCTGCCGCGACGACTTTGAAACATTGATCGGCCTCTTCGACCTTCCTGGTCCGCAAAATATGACCAGCCGTCCCAATTCCCTTGATCAACTCTGCGTCAACTCCGCCAATGAGCGTCTGCAGAGCTTCATTCCGAAGAACATTTTCGAGTCGCGCATCGACGAGTATGAAACGGAGGGTATCTCGGGCCCTATTTCCCTTGGTTCCCTACTTTGACAACGCCGAGTGTGTTCGCCTTCTCCAGAACAAGCCTAGTGGCTCATCGATCACACAAGAAGACGGATCACACGATGGTGGAAGCTTTCAACAAGCGCTGGGTCATCCTTTCCCTTCAAGTTCGGCGCCATTGATCGTTCGAGGTACCTACGTTTACTGTCAACCACTTCGCTAATTGGCCTGTCACTTATTCCTCCGAAGGGTTTCTCGACCCCAAGCTCGATTCCCTCAATCCCGACTTCGTTTCTGATGGAACAGAAGCGCGGGGTTCATCAACCCCTTCGTCAAAGGTTTCTTCTAGGGCCAGGCTATTGCGACGCAAGCCCACCCCCCAAGACCGAGGATATAATTGTCTCTGCACAGCAGCCGGTCAAACCAATGCGCGCGCCCTCGACACGTCGTAAGGGCACCGTCAAGCGAATGCCAAGCGTCCGCCGCAAGGATGCCAATATCGAAGATCAAGATCGGGAGGAAGGCGATAACGCTTCCTCGGGTGGGGAGGCACGCTTTTCCGGCGAGTTCAGTGCCG
>JBBPOJ010001758.1:0-11616 GCA_038091395.1 Leccinum rimulosum
TCGCTAATGATGGCGGATATGTGAGTATCATGTTCTTCAGGTGGTGGGCTCAGTCATACTTACATGTTTTTTTCTCTGCAGGCAGAGATGCTCGACGACGACAACATGTCGTGGGTCACAAGGAAACCCTCGAGCTCAAAGCGCTCCAAACGCCGCAGCTTCAGACTTTTCTGATCGACCTACTTTCGTATTATTATAGTGTATTAATCATCACCAACGCTCATGTACTAGTATATGTATACGAATCAGTACGATGTAGGATACAAGACGAATCAGCATGGTTTTTTTTCCTATTTGTCATTCTTAACTAGGTGCACGGCCGAAATTATAGCGGGTCTGCCTGGACACAATAGTATGTAAAGAATGAAAAAATGGATGAAGAGTAAAAGGTGGGAAATAAACCGCTAGTAGTTGTGGGAAAACATGGCCTATGAATGCACAAGCTCTGCAACACTGCCTCCCTCTCAAGTCTGTCTGTCCGACTGGACGAGCGCGTCGCAGACGACTTCGACTCATCAACGGATACGGAAACGTGCGCAACGGACAGTCCGTGCGAGGTATGCAAGAAGATGTTCACGACTCACGAGGACGAGGACAGCGTTCAGGAAAGCAGAGGGAGCGCGTTTCCCTTTCTTTTGTATCATACCTAGCTGTAGTATCGAGTTGGCTAAAAGGACAACATAGTTGTGTGAGATATCGATGCTGCGACTACTTACCATAGCCATATGTAGTGTTGACGTTCTTGAAACGCAATAGCCACAGTGATGAAAATCTACTTATCCATGCCCTTCGAGTCAGCGTACTCACCAGGCCCCAGGCTGTTCCGCAGCCTGTGTCTTGATCAACAGCTGCGAAAACCCCTCCTCGTGCGTGTACGTACTACATTCCTTCAGCCCCACATGTCCGGTGGGAGTGACCTTGTAACCAAGGTTGCGAATCGGTCCGAGTTCCCGCTAACTGGAAGTATTTTTAGACCTGACGTACGACGGCGTCGGAAAGTCGCGAATCAATGGAAGGAGAGACACTGGAACATTTCGGCGATGAACCACCGCCCTACACGACCGGGGCGCCCATTAACGAGCAAACTGACCCCGCTGACTGATGTCAAGTCAAAAAACAAGATGGGCGCTGAGTAGGGTCATATACATTCAGTAGGGTGCGGCACCACATCCGGTTTTACTTCCTTGGAGTAAAGTGGCATCGCACGATCAAGCTCTCGATTCACCTTCGGTCCGATTAACTTCAAGTTCGAAGGGGTAGAGGAGGGTTGGTGAGAGTCAATCATTGCTTTTTGCAACGTAAAATACTAATGGAAATATCAGAAAGACATAGGATAGTATGAAGTTGAACGGACCGATTGAGTATAATTCTATACGGGGTCCGCTTTGCAAAATCTAGGGAAACCGTGCAATTTTTGTCCAGTGAACTTTCAAATGTACATACTGGCGGGCCGAACAGCGGTGTGCAGATTGTCACAAGTTTACAAGGGGAAGGAAAAAGGGGAAAATCCTACAGGTATTAAATGAGAGCGCCTCGCTCTGCACACGTCACGTAGTCGGTGCCGTGCTGTATCATTCATAACTCTCTCCACGGGTGGGTCAGCGAACCGCTCATCATCGTGAACATACAAACCGTATAAAGGAATTCCTTACTACTACGCCCTAGACGCCTTGATCAATTTGATCAATTCCACTTGTCCACACCACGTTGGCGCCAGATTCGTGTGAGCACTTCGTCGAACTCTTCTCTTCGTTTAGCTGACTGGGACTGCTTCAGGCGATAAAATATAACGACTAGTAAAACAGGATGTCAAGATTCTTGCAAACGTTGAATTCATGTATTGCAGATCCCAGCGAGGTTCGCATCGTGAGTTATTCATCGTTGGTGCGAAGTGCATAGACCAACATATTCCACCAGGCCCTGAAGAGCAAATACCAAAGAATCAGCCAACCCGCAAGAGGCTTCAAAGGAGAAGCCGTGTGCGGGGTAAGTCACGGGGATTCCATTTCTGCTTCATCCTGCCCACTCACTGTCGTCTTCAGATCCAAGCCGAATATTTGGACGAAGATAACATGGGGTGGGGAGAAAAAAACATTTCTAAAAATTGCAAGTTGAAGCAGGATTAGGTATCAGTCATACTAATAATTGATGGAAAGGCGAGAAAGAAAGTAGCATACATGTAGTTCACGGACTGCGCACCTGGGCGATTGTACGTTATTATTTATCGATGTACTTGGTCGTTGGTGACTGCACGACCTTGGGGGGAGAAATTCATCGATGGAGGGTGTTTGATTTGATTTTGGGACGTGGTGAGAATCCACGGACGCAAACTCGGCGCAAATAGACGATGGGTCATGTCAGCCATTTACGCTAACCTTGCACCAAACTCTTCTCATGTCTTTACCGCCTGTGTTCTACCACTATTTTCGAACGCCTCTATCATATTCAAGGACGCTTGCTTTGCAAGAAAAGATACATCAGATCCAGCTCGCGTCACGACGTGAATCCGAGTCATCCCACCACGACATCCTCTTGTTATTGCAACATCGGCCCGTTTACACGTCAGGACGGCGGCAAACCGAAGGCGAACTTGAGACAGAGCGCGCACGCTTGACCAAGATCGGCGCTGACTTTGTCATGGCTTCCAGAGGCGGTCAACTGACCTACCACGGACCTGGCCAACTCGTTGGTTACCCCCTCCTCGACCTGGGTCGTACGTCTCCCCCCACGGGCATACGAGAATATGTATGCAAGATGCAAAGAATGATTCAAAGCTACCTGTCGAGCGCTCACCAACTCTCACACGTCCCTTCGGAACACACTGGTGTATTTTTGGACCCTGCGACAAAGGTGGCCAGTATAGGCGTCCAAGTGCGGCATCGACTCACAACACACGGATTTGCAATGAATGTCACCCAGGAACCCCTGGAATGGTTTAATCAAGTGGTTGCCTGTGGACTAGCAGATGTCAAAGCCGGTTGCATAGCATCGGGGGCCGGAAAGCAGATTCAGGTTCACGAGGTGGTGAAGGGAATTGTAGGCGCGTTCAGCCTGTCATACGGGAGGGAGATGAAGAAACTCGAGTTGAAGTCCGCCGGTGAAGTGGGGAAACTTATTCTGGAGTTGGAGGAGGAGGCTTTGGAGGCCGGGGACTGGCCAAGGACCCCTATATCTTAGATCAACTCTTGTACTCTGGAGTCTGGACTGACCTATCTCAGTCTTAAGACAGATTCAAGTTCTCACATCGGACCCTCTCAACGACGTGAACGGATCAGACGTAAGTAAATGATCTGGGGTGTCATTTAAACCTTGACCATACCATGACAAGTGGACAGAAAATGCGACTCTAATTAAAGCACAGGTAAGTCTGGCCCGGAGGTGATTTCCATTCCTTGACTGATTGTCACAGCCTATCATAGGACTTAGTGAAACCTCAGGTAATATTGATCGTTGCCATTGCAATCGCACCATTCAAGCTTGAACATCAGGCTGGCTAATTGTTCAGGGAGGTGAGATCTAAAGTTCAGTGCCCATCGGGAGCGATGAAGATTCTCTCTTTGTCCGACCTTCATTGATTCATCGACCTCAGGTGTCAAGCGTAGAAGTGCCTGAGTGTTTATTTTTGTTCTTTTCCTGGCCACTGGGTTGGGTTGCGCAGTATTTACGGCTCAGGTCGGTACCGAGACGCGAAGCAACTTCTTATCACCATTATGCTACCCACAACAAGTGTGAAACTCCGGTGCGTCACTCCCCACGTCTTCCAAAATTCTCATGAACATTCCAATCTCACAGCAATCCTTATTAGACTCCGAAGGGAAGCCATTCGAAAACCATTGAAAACCATTGGCGCCTTTTGTTAGTACCACGGACATCCTTTCAATTATTCCGTTTTCGTGGATGTCGAGGGAAACATGAAAATGTTAATGTTCCCTGAATCGGCAAAGCGTTACCACAAGGTGCCTTACGCATTTGGTACTTTGCGCACCATTATCTTCCTCGCTCGCTCTTAACACCGACGAATGCAGAAAAACACGTACGTGTCCATTTTGAAGAGGCGAACCAGACCGTGAATCTGTTCTGTCAGCTGCTATGGTGAAACTCCCATGCTGCGCTCTTAGTTCGCGGCCTAAGGCTCCAAACCACTGCGTAGAATGTATCCAAGTAACGAGCTTCTTGCCCGAGCATATCCGTGAATCATCGATACCATGACATCGCAACGCGCTGATCGATTCATATTTTTTTTCTGTATCAGGTGATCCTCATGACAAGCTAAACCTCAAATGGCCGGTGGTACAAGAAACTGCCAGTGGTACTTGTAGTTTATAGCGAGCGTAGGCGTTGGTAACGCCATTGGCACAGGAAGGTACTTGATGCGCTTGACTGGATAATCGTTTGAGCCTCGTACCCGTACTTCGTAGTCACCTTGCTCAATTGCAAGGTCACTTGCCAGATGCGCCCCCTGAATGGCCTTTGAAAATACGGACCCGCCCAGTATTTTCGAAAGACCGGCAACCCAGACTCGACCCGCCGGGTACTAACTCGGAATTATTATGTAAGCAAGCGGTGTGACAAATATTGACGCGACCTGTCACAGACCCATTTACGCGTGACGAACGCTCCACCAAGACACTCACTCGTCGCAATGGACGACCTCAACCCTCGCCCACAAAAACGATCGCGCACGTCGGACGACGTTGAAGACACCACACAGTCATCCGACCCGCCGCCGCCGCCGCCGCCATCGACCTCGTCGCAACCGCTGTCGACATTTCGAACCCTGCCTCCTCCAACTCTCCTCCTCGCACTCCCAGCCTTGTTGGCCCATCCAGCAGGTCACGAGCATTATCCGCTGTCACTCTTTTTGTCTTTGAGAGCGCTTCGGACGTGTCTCGAACTAAAAGCACTAACCCCGGATGTGGAATGCCGGGCTTGGACCAGCCTGGCTGAGGTGGGACTCAGAGTCGTCAACAGCGGTTTCTCTACGAGCGGAACGCATTCTTGGGCCAATGGAATAGAGTCTGAGGTAAGTCCGTCATAGAATATGTATTCTCCATCCTCATATGCCCTCTACTCTACAAGGTCGAGAAATCAATCGGAAAGGGGGTGCGTTGAAGCTCGTGTTTTTGCTTTTCCACGGCTGACAAGAGTTTCTTTTCAGCTCCTAATAGCGCAGAAGGTGCGATTATCGTGCATATACCCAGGTTGTGGTTCGTTGACGGGACTTTGCAGCATCCTTCTCTCCGTCCACTCCGCCACCACCTGTCGCTCCTCAACGCACAATTCGCATTTCAATGTAACAACACAAAATACGCGCGCGCGTTGCTCAGAAGGCTCATCGCATCATTTTTGTCCTCCGATCCCCCTTCGGTCGTGTACACCGCGCATCTAGCCCTCATTACACACCTAACATCGGCACCACCCCCTGCGCGTGATGCATCGACTTCTGCATCTCCAGCTCCAGAGCTGCAAGCTGCCCTCACCGCTATATCAACACTATCCAATTTCGCGGTTCAGAATAGGCACTCATCCATCGAAGATCTGGCCGCGGTTTTGCGTGTCAGGGTGTTAGTCGGTGCTGCCATGTGGGATCTGGTTGGTGATGCACTATCGGCTGCGGAAAAGGCCATGGAGCTGGTCTTCACGAAAGCAGACGACAAACCAGTCAACGGACAGGAAGGCGATAAGGCAAAACAGGACATTGCGCAGACGCTTTTGAGGTCATACTCAATAACGACGCAGGACGTGCAGAATAGTGCTGCCTCTCAATCGCAGTCTGAATCGCAGTCAAGTCAAGTTCCTCCTCCTTCCTCTCCTAATAAAGAAGGATCGTCTGTCCCTGGGCCAAAAGCCATGGATGCTCTCACGCTTGCGCTCACCGTGCATCTCCTCATACTCGGTGTCGTCTTCCATACACACGCGGGTCGCGCACATGCTGCAGATGCGCGGCTGGCTGCTCTCCATGTTCTTATGGACAGTGGTGCTCTCGTGGGCGGTGCTAATGCAGATGGGCTAGTGGAAGTAAGTATGATTTGATCGTCTTGACCATCTCTTCTGACTTTACCACCAAGATCCCCCTTTCTGGACAAGACTCCGTCTTTTTGCAGACAACCCACCCACATGTTCTGTTTTTACTTACCTTTCTTGTCTCTGCTGTCGCAAAACGGGATCCAGTGTCTCGTCGCCCGAAGAAACGAGTGTTTGCAGAATGTGGATTGGTACAATGTAGGGAACGCCGTCTGGGAAAAGAGGGTTCTGTCAAAATAAATGGTAAATCTATTTCCTGTTCGGCAACTTGAGTATTCAAAACACCAATCTCTAGTGCCACTGTGGGCATCCTATGGTGATATTACCGTGCTGGAACAACACACCCTCAGAATCGAGGCAGACTTACTATGCGAACTTGTTACCGTAAGCGAGTTTCGTTGTCGCGAAATGTGTCTGACTTCATTCATACGCTTTGCAGGTGTCGATTCAAAGGTGCGACTTTGAAGCTGCACAGAGTGTGAGTTTATTTTGATTTCAACCGCCTGCCATTGACAAAACTCTCGTTAGCATCTCGCTACCTTGATTGCCCACACTCGCACCTATGATTTCTTCCCTGCCTATGCTGCTCGTATTGCAGTTCTTCATGCACACCTTGCACACGCTTTGGGTGACACCGAGCGTGCAGGAACATGCTATCGTGTCGCTGCCCACCTTGACGGTGCAGGCCCCCCTGGATCGAGTGTGGCCCTCGGTGGAGGGTTCACAGCTGCTGCTGCCCGTGCCGGTGAAGCCCTCCTTCGAATTGGATTGTCTGCTTTCCAATCACCACCTGTTCCCTCTGATCCCGTCGCCGAGCAAGCTAACCGACAACTCGACGCCTCCACCACATTGCTCGTCAAGGATGCACTCGCACGATGTTCCTCCGGAGCCTCCGCGCCCCTACCTGCTCTGGGCGAACTGATCTCAGCCGCGCTCGCGCGCCCGCACATCATCCGGTCCAAATCGCTTCTGAAGCACGCGCTTGAGCTGCTCAGCGCTGCGGCGGACAACCATTTGCGAGCGTTGGTGCTGGCCGTCGTCGGCGCACAGTATGTGTACACTGCCCCCGCGCACGCGATGGAGGTCCTCGCCGTGTGCGAGACGCTCGGTGCGGGCATGGGTGCCAATCCAAAGAAGGTACGGGATGATGCTGGAGGAACTGTGGCGTCGCCCCCGCCCCCGCCGTCCAACGAAACGCAAACGAAAGACAGTGTCGGGAACGCGCCATTGCGATTATGGGTGGGCGAGCGCTTCCTCGGTACGTGTTTTTCTGCTAATCACTTGAGCACCGAATGTGCACGATTGACATCTATAATCTGCTCCCCGCAGAATTGTTCAAGCGCGCCGGCAAAGAGAGTCGGGTTTGTAAACAGGAGGCATTCAACGCCGTGTACCGGGCAGCAGTGGACGACTTTGGGACGCATCGCGCACGACTGTGTTGAATGAACATGGATAATTTTGTTATGAATCACGCGGCGGAAACTCAGATGTTGAAAGAAATTCTCTACAGCCGTCATTTCTACCTATAGCCATAGCACCCACATATGTACATTAATAATCAATATTGAGCTTTGTGTCATGGGACGTGTTCATACTGTATCGACGGGAATGATTAATGAATGCTAATACGGCCACTGCCCAGGATGACGGCGCGGCCCAACAGTATGAGAAATGATCCAAACATAAGCGTTCTCGCTCGATTTCAGCCGATCTCGACACCGTCCACCTTGACCGCGATGCGAATTGGAAAGGGCGAGATACCAGTAGCGTTGGTGATGAGCGGCACGGCCGTACGGCCCTGTTCGGACGAGGTGTGCGTAAGCATGACTTGGAGAGCCTTGGTAAGGGTGGTGGCAAGGGCAGCGTTGAATTCGTGACGGTCTGGGTGCGCGTGTTGCGTGACAGGCGATCCAAACGCAAAAGAAGTGGCGGGGATGAATGGCACGACGTGAGTGGCATGGCAGGCCTACACACCTCGGTCCGACTTTGGTTGCCTCAGTTCCGCATTGATGATCCTGTCCGGTGCAGAGGAAGGGACGTTTGGATGAGCAACGTCTCGAAGAAGAAAACGAGGGTGAAGGAACGAAGGAGGACGAGGGCGACGGGTCGACCACTCACCATTGTTCCCATGGTACGTCCTCTTCTCCGACGTACACCTGAAACCAAGACTTTTTAGGTTTCTTTTCGGAGAAGGTGACCAAGATCTATAAATGTGTACGTTCGTGCACCACAGGCAACATCAGGCACGATAGCAGACGGAAAAGGGTTCGAAAAGAAGGATGATCGGCGTACCTGTCCACGTTTGCTTGAACCGCTCTCGATGCCCTTCCAAAAGACGTCCACTTTTTCGCTGATGAGTTGTTCCATTTCGGGATCTGCTACGCCAGGCTGTGTTTATGGGCATCGATTGTCATGCGGGTTTTATCGGAGAGTAAGAAGGGTTCAATATCAGGTTATCAAGGGGACTAAGAAAGCAAGAAAAACGCAAAGCGGACCAATGACGACGGTGAATGGAAAAAAGGTAACTTGAACGGACTGACCATGGTCACGTCGAGCACGTCAAACGTCTGCGCTTTGACTGTTCCAAAGAGACGATGGAAAAGGATCGCATGAAGGATCGCACCGAGGACCTCCTTGGCGGTCTGTCGTTCGAGGATCTGCCAGGGTGTTGAAAACCGATGAAAGAGGTGATTGTTTGCAGAGGACGTACCACATCGATGGACACGGTCGGAAAGGTGCTGTTCATCGTCTGTCAGTCGGAAATCGGAATCAGGTGGTAAAAAATCGCAAGCTTACCACGGCAGCTTTCTGAGCTTACGTTTCCAATTCTCGCCATTGAAACAGTGTTCAGGGGTTTGTTGGGCAGAACCAAGGAGACGTCGTCGATAAAACGGGTACTACATGCCGATAACCGACTGATCATCGATAGGTCGCTGATAGTCTCGGTAAGATCACTTCAATGGTTCTCTCGCGCCCGCTGACTCGTCGGTCGTTCTGAACTGACAAACTTACAGAAAGTAACAATAAGTGCAGGTTGCCCAGGAAAAAAGGATAATGATTCCAACTCGGATCGGTAAGAACAAACAATCTGAGGTTCCACACGCGATATCCGATTCTGAATGAGACTCATCGATCTTTGTCCGTACTAAAACCTTTGCCCGGATCATGCCCGGATCAACGTTTCAAATTTCAACTTTGGCGGGGGACATGATCGGCAATTAATATTGGCAGATATGAAACGACTCTACGCAATGACATTGGAGAATTCTAGGAGGTCTTGCCAGTTAAACTTTTCGGGTTCCTCGTGGAATTGTTTCAGTAGCGCTTCCGCGGTCAGACCGTAACCACTCTCTTTTGTACCCTCTCTCCACAAATAAATTTTTTGTAGTCCCATCGCCAGCAGTTGGGCGTCAACTTGATTCAGAAAGAATCGGATGTCTTGCATTGTTGGTACAGCCGCCGAAGTGGTGGAAGGTGTAATCTCTCCGCGGAGCAAGACAATCCCATGTGATTGAGACAAATCAGTGTAGAATGTTAATACTAGGTAGGGCGTCGCAAAGGATGTGCGAACTTTGTACTCTTGAAGTGGTGTAAACAAGACGGTGGAGGGTTCCGGAATGTGACATGAACCACCAGATGCCGCGGGATCGGACGGGGTTGGCTCTGTGGCGGACGGGGCCGGAGGAGCTGGATGGAAGTCCCACTGCAAGAAAAAGAACTCGTGTGGTGTAGAAGCACTTTCGCCGGCGGACGGGTCTGGGGTAGACTGTCTAGGGACCGGTACAACAAATACCGGATATCTTTTGGCAACACGCATCATTGTGTGGTAAGATTCTAAAGGGAGGGAAGCACAAATGTAACCTCTCCCAGTACCCTTGCTTCGCAAGGCGTGATACGTAGTCCACAGTGCTGATACTTGCGATGGAGTGTGTGGTGTAGCCATAAGTTTCGACATGTTCAAAATCGAAGAAAGTGGCTAGCGAGATAGTTAGTGGGAAAGATCAGTACAACTGCTTACGAGCCACTGCACCAGAAACACTTACCTTCACTGGGGAGCTGTCTTTGCGTACATTAAGCGTTCTTGCGCCTTCCGTGGAATTGGGATGAGATTTTAGATCAGGTTTCTTGAATGAGGCGAGGAGGGAGGCTGCCTCTATCTTCTGCTTGCAACGAGCTTCCTCTCGAGCTTGTGATTTCAACTCCTCGAGGCCTAGTCCCTTTCTGCGGTTGCGCAGTTACGAACGAGAAGACACAACGAGTAAGCGTGTGTCACAGAGACGGAGAAAGGTGCTGCTCACTCTTTGGCCTTCCGTTGGAGCTTCTCAGCATATCCAGAATGAATGCATCGGACAGCGCGAGTAATAGTTGTCAACCGGTACACACGAGGCAGTTTGGGGCAGATCATGCGGATGGTACGCACGCAATTTGCTTTGCTGGCAAGTCAGCGGAAGCATACGGCAGGAAATTTTGACGACTTACGTAACACTAAGAACGTTGAAACGTCCGAGAAGTCTAAGTCGCGCCACCTCCGGATGAAACAATTTGAAGATGTACCCCAACCCAAACTCACCACGCGCTCCTACTCGTTACAGAGTTACATAGACAGCTGAGGGGTGCAAAATGCGAATATGAAAGAACAGGTGACGCGGCACCATCAGTTTTACTCATTATCTGATCGAGCCCGAGTTGCCGATTGGTTACGATGTAGGTTAGTGCGCCCAGCGAGTTGATCCTGGACCCCAGAGGGGACACCGTGATAAGTGCCGCTGACCATCGTAACTGACAGCATCAACAGCATCCGCGTCTTCACGCCTTGGGAAAGCCTGTCCCTGAGGCCACTATAAAATTTGCCCACCTGCATTCCCTTCAACTCAGAGTCAACATGCCTCTTCTGCGGGAACTTTCAACAAGTGAGCTCAGGCGTCCGTATTCTGAACGATACTCATTCCCCCTTCTCTTACTTTATATATCCTAGGAGACGCCAGCCAGTAAGCCATGATCGTCCTGCCATCATATCTGAAATTCACTATTTCCTCAGATTCGATCGCGGTGATGTATCTTTCATCATTGCAGCGGGTGCTATGGTATCTTTCATGATTCCTGGTCTTGGTTCGTGCAATCTATGTCGAGCACCCAGTAAATCCAAATCGACCCCTTTTCTTTGCAGCCTTCCTTTACTCCGGCCTGGCTAGGAGAAAATCGGCGTTATCGTTGATCTGGGTTGTATCCGCCAGCAATGCAGTTTGCATCTTTCAGTGGTATCTCTGGGGCTACTCTCTGGCCTTCTCACCGACCACGACCAATGGATTCATTGGAAATCTCGCTAATTTTGGCCTAATGAATGTCCTCGATGACCCATCTCCAGGTTCCCCCTTGATACCCTCCTTGCTGTACAGCTTCTACCAAATGGAATTCGCCTGCGTGACAGTTGGCATTTTGGTCGGTGGGATCGCGGAACGCGGCAGGGTTCTTCCCGCCATGGTTATCACCTTCTTGTGGATGACTCTCGTCTATTGCCCTTTGGCTTGCTGGGCATGGAACATCAATGGGTGGGGATTCAAATGGGGTGTTCTCGATTATGCTGGTAAGCTC
>JBBPOJ010001759.1:0-11602 GCA_038091395.1 Leccinum rimulosum
GTGTGTAAGTCTTGTTGGGTGAAGTGCCGTCTGCTCGGAGTGATCGAAAAAACTTCGCGGTCCCAGTGAGCTGAGGGAGTATCGGGAGGTTCACCCTGCCAACATGATAGAGCAGAATCGACTTACCCGTACGCATCACGGAACCGACATCGTTTGTGAGGCGAAAGCGCATTGGTGAGTTTTGGTCAGAACGTGGCCGTCGTTGATTGGCATGATGACGATTAGACCTCCGACTCCGGTCCGCGCGGACACAATGATATAGTCTAGTGGTACAACATGGCACACAATTCAATATATATGATGAATGGCCGAATCTACCAAACAAGTGACTCTGGGTTCTCCCTCTTCCAGTCAAAGACTCCTCGCTCCTCAAACACGTACGCCAACTTCCAACAATGATCTTCCGGGGGGGGGGGGGTTTACCGCCATCAAATTGACAGTTCAAACCTGACCCAAAATACAACAGTCAGCTTCAGAAGGGTATCAATCATGTGGACCGCCAACCTCATCTGTTCGTCCAGGTTGAAGTAAGAATCTTTCGTAGCTTCATTGTCCTCTGGGACAAGGCTTTTTTGAGTGCTCGATTCCGAGCGTCGAGAAACTCGAGCCTGACTCCGCTCCCGTGTTTTCTGAGTCTAGCAGAAGAACTTGGAAAACCTGGCCAATCAGATTAATCAAAGGGATGAGATCATGGGTTCCGACTCGCCGTATGCGGAGTCGACGCGCGCTTCGAAGGCTGTACAAGGGAAGGCACAATAGCAGGTACCGCTGTTCTTCGGGTATGTTGCCAGAAGGCTAGGTGAGACGAAGATAGATGCCAAGGATCCAGTATGCTCTCGATCATCTTTCCCCCCACGGACCAGGTCGATCGGTGTTCGACGTCGAAACATCGTTGAGCAACGTTTCAACGGACATCCCGGATTCAGGTCTCTGGCAGCTGCGACAGTAGGGATAGACAAGAGCTGCAGTAGTAGAAGCTTGAGGTGCTACTGTCAACTCTACGGCGATCAAGTTGTCTGTGGAGGAAAGCGAACGTCTCGTCAACGGTGGTTGACATGGTGAATCGAGAAATCGTCTGATGAAGGCCCCTCGCGTAAGCTTGGTAAGGGAAGGATCGAACCTTAGTCAAAGGGATCCGCGCAATCGCGATGCAGAACGTTGCCGTATGATGATACTGAAGCGATACTGTAGATCGATTCGTGTTTCCGATAGCGTCTATCGGATTTGGTGGCAGGCGGGAGATCAAACTCGGGACGAGTACTATCATCGAATTCGAAACCTCGTCGCACCTCTGCAAACGAATCAAGCCCTACAAAGTTCGACCCAGAAGGGCGATGACGATGGCCTATGGTAAAATTCCGAGCAACGTCTAGCGTCTCACGCTTCGCGCCGGTATCGAAATCGACTCGGGGTAGAGAACTTCAGATGGAGACTCAATAGCAATGGCGTTTGCAAGGATCAGGGAGTTCTCGTTGCCTACAAGCGACGTCACAAGAAGAGATCTCGCAACCTCGGAGGGTGGAATGATGTCTGAGTGTGTGAGCGGCCTGAGGAGGTATCTTTCTCGATCAATGTTGAATGCTTTCTGCCGAATTCGAAGTCGTGATTAAGTTGTCCGTTCGATTTCTGAGTAGCAACATCGGTGGGATTTCGCGGGAGGTAGGGATCGATGATGTCAAGTAATTCCTCGTCCAACGCAGTGGTGGAAAAACTATCCGACCCCGGGAGCAATGACGGCTTTGCGTTGACATCAATAGAGACCCTCTCGGCGGCATTTCGCGAGACTCGTAGTCAATCGGGAAATTGTATGAGGTTTCGCCGATCCGTGACAACTCATCCTGCAACAGGCGCCAATGGTGGCTCTTCCACTTCATCTCCCTTGCGCTCCGATAAGACTCCTGGGAAAATCGAGCCAAGCGGGGTCCTCCTTCGGTTGTCAGACGACTTCCGGGCAGGATCCTCTTTACGCTCTTGAATTTCTTGCTCTACTTCTTTGCCTTAACCTCCTTTTCCTTCTCTCGTGCCTTGCTCCTGGCCTCTTTATCCTTTCGGCAGATCTCCTTAACCATCCGTAAACACGCCTCGTCCTATCTGACGGAGGTTGCTCCTGAGCTGCTGCCCGATGATTCAATCGGCATCGGACGGAGCGAAGATGTCGTAGACATTGTTGAACCGAGCCGTGCCCGTGCAAGTATACCACCTCCCAGCAGATTCATCGAGTCCGCTAACGAACAATATTTGGTAGGGTCGGCCGCGACAATCGACGATGCCGTCGATCCATTGCGAGCAGAAAGGAGCCACACCATGGAGAGTGAAGTGATTGTGGAACCATAGGTGGAGGCGATCGTGGGGTTTGAGACGACTGGCGCGATATGCGAGACGGCGAAGGCGGTAGTTTCAAGGTTGTCAAGCGTGGCGTCGTCGTCGGATGCGACATAGGAAGCGGTGCGGGCGTGGTAGGTGTGGGTCAGTAAAGTCCTCGATGACGAGTTGATCGGACGAGAAGCTTGAAGAACATATGGAACGCCTCGCGCCAAAGGTCAGACCTAAACTGCTGAGCAGCCGACGGCGGAGGGACGAAAATCGTCTTCAAAAGCGTCGCCACGAGGTCCATCATCTTGATCAAGACCTTGTGCGCCAAGACGTTTACGTTCAGCCACGTACTTGGCCATGCGTCATTGTCGAGGATCGACGTTGCGACCCTAAAGAATTGCATCAAGAGCGATGCAAAGTTGTCCTTGCCCTCGATATCATAGCTCGACTCCAAGAAATTATATATGTGCTTGGTGGGCGCAGAGAGGAAGCCAAAAAACGATGGCGGTCTCCCCCAATCCAGGGTTAAAAATGTTGTGTTCCTCTGCAAAGTTGGGCATGCTGGTCCAGTTTCGCTTTGAGTTGGGCAGTGACGTAATAAGAGAGAATGGATAAGACTCGGGGAAAGTGACAGGGACTGCAGCGGTGCTCGTTGTAGGTGTCCTCGTACGCTCGATAGCACGGTGATTGGCCGGGTTCTGGAGCTCTCGGTATGAATCCAAAAGTCTACAGAGGAGATGAGATGGTAAGTCGGACGAATTTAATGATGAGGCTCACCTGGGCAACAGCATCAACAGATACTCCACGTTGTCTTGTTCTTGTCTAAACAAGATGCGGTCCGAAAGCACCGTCGAGGAAACCAATTGCTGCTGGAGCTTGTCCAACATCACAGCAAGAATAGTCACACACAACCTCACAGACTCCATCCAGCTTACGCGCGACGCGTCCTTGACGCTGTCCGAGTCCCCTTGCTGCGTCTGCGTGAACTCGTCGTAACGGCCAAAGTTGGGCTTGATCCATAGAACGACAGCTTGAACGAGCAGCGTTCGTGCATGCGAATCGTCGAACAAGAACCCTTTGACGATTTGCAGGTACATGATAAGCCGCCAGATGATGATCTTTCCCTTGGCGTTGGATATCGCGTTGGCAAAGTTCGTCGCAACAGTAACAAGCTCGATGGTCGGCAGTATTTTGGCGAGCTCAGGCAAGATGGACGTGAAGAGGGTTCGTGCTCGGATGGTCAAGCCGCCCTCTCGAGCAAGGACGCCGTTGTGGTTGATGATGACGCAGAATTCTTCGGTGACGAATCGCGGGTTGTCCGAATGCTTGTAGATGGAGAAGAAGAGCTCTGAGACTTCTCCTGGTGCACAAAAGGAGGCGACAAAGGCACGGAGGTCGAGGAATATGTGGTAAAATTTCACGGGGGATGGTTTGGCCTTGACGGTTCCGAGAGATGGAGGGAGAGAACCGACGAGACGGGATGAATTCCGATGGCGTACGAAATCGGGGAAAGCGGAGTGTGCTGGGGTAGGGTGTGGTGCGGAAGAAGAGTAATAGTCTGTCTGTGGAATTTTGGCGAGGTTAAGGTGGTCGGTTGGGAGGTTCATGTATGCCAAGGTAGTCTGCATGGCGTACATCCTGACTGCGCTAACCCAGCTGCGGGGATCAACCTCGCCCTCTACGTCGACGGCGACGAGAGAACCCCAAGTGGGATGCCTGACGATGATGTCGAGGTCCTGTACCATGTTGCCTGTGACTAGCCTGGCAACGCAGTCTCTCCTGAGAGCGACCGTTTCCTCTGCACTGAGAGTCTGTGCAAGGAGCTGCCTTCTTCCGAGGTGGAGTGCCTCGATGTGAGACTTGACTGCGTGAAAGAGGGCATATTGCCGTTTTGCGAGGTAGAGAAACATGAGACTATGCCATTCTCTGAGGGCAGAGGCGATCTCGTCGATGATGGGCTGTGTAGCGCCAGACGCGGTGTCGGCGCCAGACTTGAGAGAAGGACGTGGAGGGAGGGGTTTGAGTACTTCCTCGGAGGGTGCGGCGGAGTGAACGCTGGCGGGGTAGACTGTCAGGAGCAAGGAGGTTAAACCGAGC
Source organism: Leccinum rimulosum (assembly GCA_038091395.1). Classification (NCBI taxonomy): domain Eukaryota; kingdom Fungi; phylum Basidiomycota; class Agaricomycetes; order Boletales; family Boletaceae; genus Leccinum; species Leccinum rimulosum. Next base: position 4,411 of record JBBPOJ010001759.1, read on the forward strand.
TCCAGAATGTTCACCTTCTTCCCTAGTAATTTCAATTCACGTTTGGAGCCAACGGGACTCACGCTCAATGCGCCCGCTTCGAAACTGCTGCCCGAGTAGCGTACAGTTTCCCTTGCCTCGTCATTTTGCTTATCCTTCTCCTTTTTCTCCTTCCCGTCGGAATCCTTGTCGTTGATGGGCGCAGCGTCAGTGGTAACTGAGTCAGGATTGGGGATGTTCTTGAGCTGAACCCAATCACCAATACGGGCGAGTGGGCAGACAGAGCGCTTCGTCCTGAGAGCAACGGAACTCTGGTCACTGTTTGCTCCCGGTGCAAGCGTTGACGACGGAATAGGAACGCGTAAATGTTCTATAGCAGGCTTAGAATGCCGGGATGCGCAAGTAGAGCCCCCAAATTCAACGAATTGAATCGCGCATAAGCGTCAGTGGGTCAGTCAACTGGTTCAGGAGCTACTAAATGATTGTTCAGTACGGCAATCCCGCGCTCGAACGGAGCGACTCACATTGGCACGATGCTTGTCCTTCTCCTCGTCCTTCTCCTTGGAGTCCTTCCTTCCGTGCGCCGTGCGCGACACTTCACCGCTTTTGATTTCATCCACCTTGGCCTTCAGCGAACCCCCCTTCTCCCCCCCTGTGCGACTTCTTCACCATCAAAATTTCACCAATGTCGGGGTCGTTGGTAGGATCCACGTGAATCTCGGACCTGTTTCCCCCGTTGTTGACGGATGCACCTCCGACCTGTCTGACTACATCCGAAAAGTCCCGTTCTCGGGCTCTCGCCGACAAAGGAGACTGAACTTCGAATTCCTGGGATTGAGACACTTTCGGGAAGCTCTCCGCTCTTGATAGGCTTCGGTGCGATTGAAATATGGGACGTCTTGGACGCTATCCATGGCGCGGCCTGGCTGGGCTCATTCGCGAGTAGCTTTCGCAAGGTGTGTGGCGGCGGTCAAGCAGAGAATCCGTGATTTGGGCGTAAGTGTCGTGAGAGGGGATGGGGACCGTGAGGGTATAGTATCCGTCGTAGATCGTGAAAGTAGTTCCAAGGGCATTCAAGAAATTGACGTTGTGTGCAGCGGTGAACGTGAGTCGTCAATCGTGAAACGTTATGGAACAAGAAGGCGTTGCGAAATTCGAACGCAATTAAGCAGCAGATGCGGAGAGGTGGAGTCGTTAGCTTGAGATGTTGATCGTCACGGTGAGTTTGAGTTCAACGGTGAACGAGAAATCATCTGCTCAAAGCCTCTCGCGCCGTACGCTTGGAAGAATCAGCCATAGTCGAAAGGATCCGCGGAACCCACGCACGAAAGTTGAGAGGCTCGTAATCCTTCGGACAAGCGTTCGGTGAGGAGGCCTCTCAGAGGTACCGCATTGCACTTCTTTGCAGGGGGTGTGGACGAGTCATAGACAGAAATGAGCGTATTCAACTTTGGAAATAATCGGAACGAAAATGCGCCATTTTGAGCAATGAAAACGATGAAAACAAAGTATGAGTCGGACTTGCACTTCCCACGTTTACTTCCTTGTTCAGAATATCGTACTAGGTACAAAACGGGTAGAGTAAAGTGAACTAGTCAGATTCGAGACCATCGTCATACGCTGCGTACATAGTCTGAATATCAACATTTTCCTCCGAGTCAGAGGTAGACTCCGAGTTAGAGGTAGACTCCGAGTCGGATATCGCTTCCCACTCAAATCCTGAGCCCTCCCACTGGGGAAGTACTACAAACTCATCGTTGGGATCATCGCCACCCGCAACCGCTGAGCTACTTGCTATGGGATTTTGGGACTGAGACGAGACGGACATTTGCTCGGAAGAGTGAGACATCATAGCTTGCTCGGCTGCGCAATTTTCAGTCGCAGGGAATGGCTGGTTGTCGTCGTCGGAACTCGGAGCATGCGAGTACGTATGCCCGACGCCGAGACCCCAATGGAATCTGACAAGCATGTCACGATCCACGAATCTTGACACTAATGAGCCAGAACACATAAACGAATGTTTTGACCATACCTATTGACATAATAACATCGCCATTCCTCGGAATCTCGCATGGTGCTGACAGGTGATCCCGTAGCCTTCTGCTCTCGATCGAGCTTCCCATGCCTAAATCCAGGTATGAGGTGACAGCCACGGACTACATTTTCAGGATCCACGAAATCAAATGATTCAGGATCATCCATTGGGATGAAACTTAGAGCATCAAGACCCTGTAAGTCTTGCTCCGGAACCCGTTCAAACCAGCGTACATGCAAGAAATCCATCCGTCGCGGGAGGTAGTCCTTCATGCCGGGCCCGACATACTGAACATTAGCATGGTATACGCCGATAATCCTGGCATAACAGAATCGATCACGATCTTGCTCAGATTCCTGGCGGTGAAGCATCATAATGTCGCAATGTTCTGTATTCGGGTTGAATATATCATCACCACGGCGAACGTCGTATGTTGTATAATTGATTCGAAGGACTTGATGGCGATAAATCCGGTTGTTCTTGAATATTACATGAGCCGGAGCGGGGGCCGATGCACCAAAGTCATCCTCGAGGCCATCGACGAGCGCTGTATTTATGTCGATATCTGGCTCCGAGTTCAATGCATGAATGGCCGCAATGCGAAATAACAAATGCTGTTTAAGTTTGAGTCCGAAGTCCTAAATTCGTGTCAGCGAAAACGAAGTGGTATAAGTTAAGTGTCAATTACTTGAACAGCTGGAGCTTTAGAATTTTCCTGACAAAAGACATAGAAATCCAATGGGTGATTTTGAGATTTCCCGATCTGGTAGTGTTCTTTTGGGTCCTTAGGAATGGGTTCTAGTGGCGCCTGCAGTATGTCTTCACGGTCTACTCTCTCGCGAATACGCCGTATACGGATCTGGCGTCGTTCAATTTGGGTGAGCTGATGAACAAAATCTTTGCGGCTGGTCCGAAGGAAACGACCTTTTCCAACTCGGTGCTCCCGTTCACCCTGTGATCGAGCGCAATAGGATCACAGCCCCGACTCAAATTTGATAGAAATCACGCACCAATTGTGTTGAGTAGGAATCAGTGGTTCCATACCTCCTAATAGAAGATACGTAATCACCGAGAGCATGCAACTTGTATGTTCGCAGATTCAGAGTCTTTGATTGGCGTGACGGCACTTGGGATGGTTGTTGTAAGGATGTACGTGTACGAGACTGTGATTGTCTCTGGCGGCGTTGTCGAGACTCAGCTTCACGCCTGAGTTCGCGGGTTGAGAAGGCGGTACAAGTATGGGTGCTGAATGTGCGAAGCTCCCTTCCAAGGGATTCAGTGACTTTATCCAAGAGCTGCAACGTCTCATCAGTGTGCATGCGGAGCTTTGCAAGCCCATGCCAATGACAAAGGACAGAAAGCAACCGCAATACCGACGAATTATGCGGCTCAGGAAATAGGCCATCGAAGGCGGGAATGGAACACTAGAGAGATTATCAGATGAAATTGAATTATTCATTAGATCTACTGACCTGTAGAAGATCTTCGAAGTCAAAGGCAGCAGCCCGCTTCATCTCTGACACGTTGCGCGCAAACCGGCGAATAGTATCCCGTCCAAATGTCGGAATTTGGCGGTATCTAATTGCACCTATGAGCGAATAGAACAAGAGACGTAGGAAAATGTAGACCTTCGATCAAGTTCGTGTACCTTGCGCTCTTCGAGAGTTTCTAACATGCGAAGGAGGTGAGTGAAGACGGCTTTCCAAACTCCCAGCTCGAATTCATGCAGCAAGTCCACCACTAACATAAGGAAAAGATTGAAGGTGAACGGGCGCAATTTTTCGGAAAAGGCATTCTAAACGGCGATGTTCACAAAAGAACACCAGTAAGGCCATACTAGAAAGAACGTACTAGTGTTGGGACAAGTGATGCTGGTTTGAGGAGGGCTTCCACTTGAGGTGTTGTAACCGCGAAGTTCTGTCCATAGATAAGGTCGCGAGCATCTCGAACGGCTTCAAAACGTTCGCATTCATCACGACGGGCGAGTAGTTGCCGATCTTGCATATCCTTCATAGTGCCGAGACTCTGAACATTGTCCATTGTTATCATGCACCGAGGGCACGGACACGTGCCAAGGTTACGTATGGACGCGATGAGTACTCTGTGAGCAAATAGAAATCAGTACGGCACCTGAAAGGATATATAGACGCATACTTTTCTGGATAGTCAGCAGAATACGTAAAAATCCGAGGGTAAAAACGGCGCTTCACGCCGTCGCAGCAAGTGAACACAATACCGTGCTGATAAGACCTGATAAAATCTTCATCCAAAAGTATTTTCCATTGTGCGTGGAAAAATTCTCTATGACAATGAGTCATAAGGGCGTCGCTCAAAGATTTACCTCCCGAATGGTTCATCACGAAGTCTTTGAATGAGTCAGGGAGCTGCAACGACAGACTTAGTGAATTAATAAGTTTTCTTGACCATTGTAACTCACCGTCTGGAAGTAAGCGGCATGGGAGCACGTGTTGTTTGATGGTTGACATCGGAGGTACTTGGATTCGTTGCCAAAATAAACATATAATGGCCAAAGTTTTGCGCTGCCAAATGTTGAGAGTTGAGTCGCGTCGGACCAGAACATGAAAGCCGCAATGACTCGAGGCAAATCACAACCAGATTCTGGAAGTGAGTCTTGCAATTCCCTGTGGGCGTCCAAAAAGGCACTGGAGGTAAAAAGCTCGCCGTATATCTTAATATCCCGGTCTCTGTGAGAAGGGCGCCAAAGTAACTCGTAAGGTTCGTAATGAAAACGAGCCGCCTGGACTGGGTCTGTGATCTTCTCCTCCAAGATTGAAATAAGGGGGCGGTGATGGAAACCTTCGACAGTGTACGATTTGGGCCCCGGATTGACCGAGCGGGTGTGGAAGGGAACAGATATTGTAACCGGGGATGATTTCCATCCGCGATCACTATTCAACCATTCGGGAGTGTCTGGGCCCGTATCAGAAGCATGATCGCCAAGTTCCTTGTTGATGGAGTCCCAGGCGACCCCAGACAGATCGGCGGCATCAAAGGTAGGGTTCCCAACAATACCTAAAAGCTGTTTGAAATCCTCCCTTGACTTCTGTCCTCCCTGGTTCCAATACCAATCGCCCAGGCGCATGGCAGTCTCGTTCGGGTAGGGGAGAAACGGGTTGCTTGTCGACGGACGTTGAGTAGCACTCTCAAAAGATGTTTGCGGTATGTGCTCAACCGAGTATGGGTCGTCGGGGTCATGCGAAGGAAGATTCTCGGTGGTATAGACACGGAACAAACCGAATTTATTCTTCAGAGTTCTGAAGGATCGGAGCAAACGATGGCGTAGGGATGTGGATGAACCAGATGAATTGAGCTGCGCAGTGGTTATTTCCGAGCGAGCCTCGCGCTCAGGGTCTGGTACCTGGTGATGAACATCTGAGTTTGCGCCCTGATCATTTACGAGTTCCGAAGGCGGGAGGGATGGAAGCGGCTCAGGTAGGGTCTCTCGGAAACGCAGGGGTAATCGGCGAACTCTACGAGATCGGCGTTGGGCCAGAGGTAGATCATCCTGGACATATCATATTCAGTGTTGTTGAGATGGCTCTTTAGAACAATACACACCTCGAGATAGTTAGGAATGTTGCGTTCTTCGCAAGTGTCGTCTAGAGATTGCTGATGCGAATGTGAAGAGGAGGGGACGTCCTGCACACAATATTTCAGACAAAGCGGCATAAACATTTGACGAAACCATACCTGTTGGACAGCTTGCTCATTAACACTCTCCTGCGGGTCTTGCTTATTCTTTCCGATACTGGTTCTACTTGCCATCGCATCTTCATCGATCGCACTTGCATGTCTTGAGAGCGACAATCTTGCTTTTTTTACTTGATAAACCTCCTTTGCTCTGGTGAGAACCTCGGATAGCCTTTTCTTGCCTTTGCGACAACTTTTTTCATGCCTTGTAAAACCCCCAGGGTCAGTGAATGTTCGACCACAAACACATGTCTTCGCGACAGCATCGGACATAGTACTGCCTCGTCGAAACTTGAAAGTAAGTGCACGTAGTAACTGCGAAGGTCGGTCTAATAGGGAGAAATGTATGGCATTATAAATGAAATTCCCACCATACTCCACGTTTCCTGTACCAAGGGAACGCGACACCCACATAAGCACCGCGTTGTGCCTTCGTTCTGTGAATTGAACGATGCCATCGGGATGATAATCACACATTCAAATTGTTTCGATGAAATCTTCGACGTACTGGAATACCCATGTCTAACAAACTCAAATATCTTTTTGCCTTGCGACATCCAGGCAGAAACCTCCGTCCGGGGAGTGGAGATCCCACTGGCAAAGGCTCGAGACGGCCACTAGCTCAGGGATATCGCCTAGAAGGTTGCACGGACAAGAGAGCCGCAGACGATGACGTCGTAAATACATGGAGAATTCAGGTATCGTTGAAAGTAAACGCTAAAATATGTGGGTGTGTTCCATTGATTAGAACGCGCTTCTGAAGAGAATGGTTGCTCGTCTGCAGCAGAAGTCGGAGCAAGAGCGGATCGCAAATCCGCAAGGGAGAAAGAATTGAAGCTATGCGAAAAAGAAGGTTGAATGAACCATGGCGCATGTTGAATGCGTCTGTGCCGTACCTGATGCGTCGCCAGCAGTCCTTCTCCAACGCGCATTCGTCCAGGACTTTGCCACAAAATCCGATCAGTCGTGAGGGGGTGCAAAATCAGCGTTGCTTGAAGGGCAACTCAGCTTGCTTATACCGAGCGTCGTCATATGGGGCCCAAAACAGGATGTTGTTCGTGAGACTCCGCAATAGCTGGATGTCGGGCACGCCCCGCACACTGATGATATTGTTCTGAACCCACAACTCTTGAACAGTGCATGCCACGCCTCCACGCCTTGTTAAGTTAAACTATGAGCTTGTTTTCGTCGGTATCCAGTGCATCTCGCCTGTGGAGTTACACGTTTGTCAGAATACAGAGACAACATCAGCAAAACCCTCCCGCTGATAATTTACTGAAAAACTCTAGATTCCCAGGAATATACATGGAATCTATGATAATCCTTGTATTTCTTCTAATTCATCAAATTATGGTGGAAATTTTAGCCCCCCCTGAATATTCGCTAGAATTTGAAGTATTTTCAACTAATTTGAGTTAATATATCTTGTAATTCCCTGACTATATGCTGTATTTTAGCTGCCTTTAT
>JBBPOJ010001760.1:0-11601 GCA_038091395.1 Leccinum rimulosum
TTCCAAGTGCCTCGGTTGAGAGAAATCACCGCCGTTCCAGGAGAGGTCGTTGTCGAGGTCTTCATCCTCATCAACGCGTGCGACAGGAGCAGAGTCTGACCACCCTTGGCCCCACTTTTTCCGGATTCCCACGACCTTTAGGTGGGCTTCCGTGGCACGTCATATATGGCCTCCGAGGTCAATCCGCGGGGTCGGATTCCCACCAATTTCCCAAAATGATTCTCCCACGATTCCGACCGTATCTGTGCGCGCCCCCAGCATATTCCACGACTGTCCTGCAACCATCCTGCAACCATCCTGCAACCATCCAGGTCCCTTTCCGCTGCTCACGGTGCACGTGCGCGGCAGCGCTCGTGTATTCCCACGATGCCGCCGTGCTCGCTCCTGCCACCGCCGCCACTTGCCTGCCCCCCTTGCCCCTCCTCCTTGCGTTCAAGTGCAGCGGCCGTCGCGCGCGCTCGACAGAACTTGAGAGCGCGCGACTGCCGCTGCATGCGCGCTCACATGTGCATACTAAGCCACACTGGCACTTGCCCCGTCTGCCCCATTGCCCCGCGGCCTCGTCCTCGTTCTCACCTCGCATTGGCCAACCCGACGTCGTTAGCACGCGCACACCCTGCCGTGCTCCTTGCACTCGTCCTCCTCCCCATCCTCTCGCCCAGCGACGACCAGATGTCATTGTCGTCCTTACCCCACCACCATCCATTATCGACCCATCCCGGGCCAACCCGGGCCCTATCCCCCCGTCCCCGTCCTCTGACCCCGGCGTGTGGAAGCGACCACACAACGAGTCGCTCCTGCATGCCACCCTCATTGCTGCGCGCGATGGTCGCCACACGCACGCTTGGATGCGCCAGCACGAACCGACGAACGACGTGCGCTCGCCTCAGATGAGTCAGATCACTGGTCGTTGTGCAGCGACCGCCGTGCGCTCTCGTTCTGTCGAGAGCGTCCGACGGCCGCCGCATGCACGCTTGGACGCGTTTGCCCTTCCCATTGCTTGCCCATGTGTCTCCGTCGTCTCGTCACGGCGATACCCTGCTCCGCCCCCCCACCAGCCAACCCGTCTCGCCCCTTCCTGCTTTGATACTACAGTGACGTGCACTCTCGTTCTGTCGAGAACGCGCAATGGCCGCCATCCTCCCGTCCTTGCCTTCGCCCTCGCACATGTTGTTGAGTCACGGCGACACCATCCCACCCCACCTCCGCCACCAGCCTGCCTGCCTCGTGGCCCTCGCCCCTCCCGCTTCAATATCTCGGCATTGTGCAGCCACCATCGACCTGCATTGCCGCCGTGACATTGTGTTTATACATTGTATTTTCTTTTTTGAATTCATGATGCATATGTCATAAATATTTTCACTCGTGTGATCTTATTACTACTTGGAGCGCGTGACATCATAAGGAACAGTAATATTTCCATATATGGTCTGACATAGCGTGGGTAAATCTCCTATAAATCTCCTATCGCTCTGAAACATATCAAAAGCTTTACATTCCAGCTTCCACAGCACTTTAATAGTGCTTCTAAATAGCAGAACATGTATTTACCATGACTTAGAAACTGTTTATACAGTGTGCCTGGCTTATTCTTCGATTTAGACTGTGAGAACACGAAAACGCATGAAGCATGGTCACATTGCAGTTGGATTCATGCACGCATGAGTGCACACTTTTGCACCTGGTCGTTTAACAAACAAAACATACTAGGCACGCCATGTAGATAGGTTTTGAAACATGCCTTATAACAAACCTACAATATAGAATGGCAGCTAAACATTTGTGGAAGCCACAATGTCAATTTTTTAATATGTTTTACAGGTCTCCTAAGTCTTCGGAGATTTTCCCGCGCTTCCGGGAGAAAAATAACATATAAAATTTATTCAATCTACACAGAAACTAAACTAGTATATGGAGTTATGTGAGGACGAGCATGCGCGTACTTGCAAGCGCATCAGAAGAGGACAATGAAGAGAGTACATACCAGCAGATGGAGAGAGCCAGGAGGATGCGCCGCGACTCGGGTGAGGACGGGAGGAGACAACGGACTCGGAGGGCACGGGAATGACATGACTCGCGTCGCCGTGAACTTGCAGTCGTTTTCAACGTCGCGTTGCGAGCATTGTTGTTGTTGCCATCGTGTCGACGCCAAAGTGCACACGCACGAGGAATGGGCGGGCGGGCGTGTCCGAGCGCGCATGCAGCGGCCATCGCGCGCTCTCGATACTAGAACGAGAGCGCACAACGCTGTATCGAAGCGTGAAGGGGCGAGACGGGCTGGCTGGCGGTGGGGGCGGAGCAAGGTATCGCCGTGATGGGACGATGGAGACACATGGGCGAGCAATGCCAGTGGGAAGGGCAAGCGGGTCCAAGTGTGCATGCGGTGGCCATCGGACGCTCTCGACAGAACGAGAGCGCACGGTGGCAGTCACTGCATGACGATCAGCGATTGGAGGCGAGCGCGCGTTGGTCGTCACTTCGTGCTGGCGTTGCGCCACGTCGTCGTGTCATGTCATTGTCGCGTTGCACACAAGGACGAGGAACGGGCAAGCGCATCCAAGCGTGCGTGCAACGGCCATCGCGCGTTCTCGACAGAACGAGAGCGCACGACGGTCGCCGCCCGGCACCAAATTACGGAAGTGGGAGGGGCGAGGCGAGCTGGCTGGTGGCGGGCGCGGGGTGGTAGTAGCAGGGGCGGGATGTCGCCGTGACTGTGTGAATATGCGCGCTCGCCGCTGCGCACGTGCACGCTGGGCAGCGCAGAGGGTCGGGATGCGCTCTGGGAGCGCTTTGCAGAGCGCTGCAAGCAACACTAGAGAGATATATGCGGAGATTAGATTAATTTCGGGAGATGCCGTCGGGATGGACCGACCTTTCGGGTCACTTGTGACCATACAAGGAAGGGTACCTCTCGGGACCATGGGAACGAAAAAAAGGTGGGGTCTAAGGTGATGATCACAAAATCATGTTCACTCTAATTACTGACATGTGATTTTTTGCTCTACAAACAGTCCAAGTTTTCTACACTTTGCTAATGAATATCAACTTTGATTTGATTTTCGCCAAAAACCCCAACATGTCATTATACTATACTCATGACACTTGATACTTGAGTACTGGAATTCTTGAAATATATCTATATCTCATATAAGTTGATGTATATTTACTTGCTATTTTGTTATTATGTGAAGTGTCTGCAGATGTTTGGAGGATACAGGATGCAATATACAACTTTGTGCTGGATATTGGACATGTCAGCAGCCTGCACACTCATGGTCACATTTTTCTCCACTTTGCTAATAAATATGGTCTTTGATTTTTTTGGCTATGCTTTGACAACATTGTGGTCAGTTCACTTGGAATGTGTAGGCAATTTTGTAGTACAAAATTAGACATCAAATTTTGGCCTAACGACTATGATTTCTTTGTCACTCAAAACTTGGTCTTTTTCTTTTGTTGCAAAATTTTTTCTAACAGATGATATCTCCATATGAAATGTTGACAGGGTTTTTTTCTTTCAATTTAATCAGTTATGTCTTTTTCAGTCTTTGTGTGCTCCAGATTCTTTGATTCAATATCTGGATGTTGACACCCCTGATTCACAGATCTTGGAGTGTGGTGACCAACCACTTTGAAACTCAACTGTCATGTGAGAGGAAATCTTTGATCTATGTTGAGCTTCCTTTTCTATTAGATATGTAGACAAACATAACATGGCATCCAGGGATTATCAGAGAATCAATATGACTGGATGTTTCATCATGTTTGGGAAAAAGCAGATCAGCTTTGACTATTTAGTCTAAAATCAGTTCTACCCTGAGACAGGTTTGTTTGTTAAATTTTCTCGAAATGCAAATATCAGACTGCAACCAACATTCATTGAATTTGCATCTAGTGCTGAGTTTTGATATTGATCCTTCTGACCCCTCATTCACCAAACTCGCATTTGATAATGATGCTTCTCTAGCAGTAAATTGAGATGGGTGGTTACAGTTATAGAAGCAATACTGACCTCAACAACTATGATTACTCAATTCCTGAGACATTGAAGGTCTTGTCTACAACGACTCCATGCAAATGCACCAAGTGAGGTTCATTTTTTTGCTGTAAGTCCATATTACTCTATATAGATGAATTATTTCCACCACATGAAATATCTCCATTGATCTCGGATATGAGTTGATGAGAGCATTTTTTTTGGAAAGCTTGTGTTTCTCTCCAAAATGTGATAAACTCGTATGTGGCTCATACTCCAAGATCCATGTGTATGATGTCAATGTTGGCCAGCCCCTCCTTCAAGTTGGTCAGCTACTAACAGGGGAAGGTGATAAGGTGATGTGGTCACCCAATGGTCATAGGCTCTTCTCTGCATCAGAGGACTCCATTTGCTGCTTGGACTCTGAAATAGATGAACGCCTCTGGACAGCACACACTCCGGGCGGGAATGACACCGTCTCCCTTTCCCCTGATGGATCAATCCTTGCTTGTTCATCCAAAGATGATAACACCATTTGTTTCTGGGATGCGAACACTGGTAATCCTGTTGCACAACCCCTGCACTTTCCAGTTACATGAGCACTTTGCTTCTCTCCCTCTGGTGAATTCTTCATATTAGGAGGGTCTGATGACAATATATATATGGGGTAGACTCTCCAGTTAAATTCCATTGACACTCAGGTAATGACATCTGTCATGCATACTTGAACCTTCATACTCACCTACACCCTGACTACTCTTTAGTATCAGGTCGGTTTGCGGTCCATCCTGCCCAGCAGCTTTCTCCAGCCCAAGGAACGTCAATGCATGTTCGAATCCTGGTTATGGGAATTAGTATGTGCTTTCTTACTATGTTGTCCATGCACGTTCATAAACATTCTTACAGCTCAATCTGGCAGAAGACGGGCTTTGTGTTCCACATGAGCTCATTTCTTCAAATGTACTGTGTGGAAATGAACAGAATATGGAAAGTGTACCAGATGCCAGGTCTAGCCCCATCAAAAATGAAGACATTGTTGTCCTGCTTGTATGTTGTTTTATACCTCAGGGCCAAAAAGTGTTTGCTAACATCCAGACATAATTGGACCAGCATTTACCTTGCAATATTGAGGAGATCCATGGTGTAGATTTTCAACACATCACGCTGGCCGACTGCAACAAGTCGATCATCTGGCAAGACTGCTACTGTGCAGCCTCCATAAAATCTGAGAGTGCGCAGGTCTCTATATGGACCATAGGGAAGCTTGTGGGGTCATGTTCTGACAAGCTCCTGTGATTCGATGTTCTACACTGTGTCCCTGCTGCCACCACTGATGATCTTTGTACCATCCGAAGAGAGTGCCATGCTGGGACATTCTCCATGCCCAATTTTGAATGACCTCCCTTCTGAATATCCACCTTTCAAATCCCAGATCCTAACAGTGCCAGTTTGAAGTGTGGCCACTTGTCATCCGTTGGGTAGACATGCTAGTAGCCACCAAAACCCGGGTTCATACAGCAGTGTTCGTACCACCAATTGTAGTGGCCAATTCAGAAGATCATCCTCGTCAGATTGGTCAATGCTTGACATCGTTTGGCTAGTTGGCAGCAAGTAGCTGTAGAGAGCACAGGCTCTCTGTGGTGATATAACCCCTTTCCTGTCACGTGCAAGCTCATCTCATCGCTCACAAGTCCAGTCCGCCCCATCCCGTCCTTGTCTGTGAGCACAGTAAAGTCAGTCCGCCCATCGGACCAACCAAATTCCCGCTGGACCATGTTTGTTTGCTTGTATACTTCATCCATTTCATTCCATTCTGTCTCTACTTACTATTTTCTATTGTTTTCACTTATTCTTGTTGCTTACATACCGCTCTCTCTCTGTCTTCATATGTTTCATAGATACTTTCCCATTTCGGACTACCTTCTCAACTAGTTAGAAAGTGCCTCAGATACTTCCAAGCACCTTTATATCCACCTTTGGGCACTTGAATCTATCTATCTTTCATCTCTTGCAATCGTTGGATCACTCACATAGCTTGTCATTCTCGTCTCCACCATTGTTGTGACCGTTGCCAACAATCCGGTCCACTTTTACTCATCGAGTCCACCTCATTCCCATTAAGTGTCGTGATCTGCCAACCTAAAACCCATCTTGTCTCACTTGTCTTGCTCGTCCCACTCGTTGTCTCGCTTGTCCTCATCATGTTCCACCACTTGTCGTCGCCTTTCCTGCCCATTCTGACTCGGACCAACTGCAGTCCACTGTCTTTCCAGTCCACTTCATACCGGACCTACACCGGACCATTTCTCTAGTTATCGCAGACGACCGGACAGCCCTCCACTCCTCCTGCACACTCTCCAGAGTCCAGGGACCCCTTGGATGAACCCCCATCACATACCATGTCATCCCCCTTGACATCTACACATCGCATTGGATCACCTAGACAACTCGACAGTCATGACATATGTCAATGATCTTCTGGCAGGAGATATAACAATTAATCAAAGCAGAGGTACCAGTCATGGCATCATTCCAATCTGCTGAACCATCAAGGGTCAACAAACAAGTTCTATGTATCATCATTTTACAGGCAATACTTCAAGGAGCCTTTCATGTTTATTTTTTATTCTCTTGCTGTTGTCTTAAAACATTGGAACAACCTCAAGCCAGTGACAGATACCCAGGCAATTGATCCTTGATGGTTCAGCAGATTGGAATGATGCTGTGACTAGTACCCCTACTTTTACTAATTATTATATCTCCTGCCAAAAGATCATTGACATATGTCATGTCTGTCAAGTTGTCTAGGTGTCCGATGGGAACTGGAGGGAATCTATGTTGAAGTTGGAGAAGAGGACCACCTAGACAACTCTGACCACCTGCTAGAAACAACATCTTCTCCAACTTCTCACTCGACAGGGATTCCCTCTGTGTCTAACACCCTTGCAGCTCGATCTCACAACTGCAGCTGGGCTTTGTATTCTGCATTATATTGTTGCTTCAAATATACTGTGTGGAAAAACAGATATGTCAGGGACATTATTATTTTTGATGAGGCCTGTAGGACCAGTGGCAACCACAAGTGCTGGGAGCATGTTCAGGACAAGGAAGTTGTTCTATCCTTGTCAAGGATAATGCATTTCAAATACACTTTCTTGAACTACCTCTGATCTGGAAAAGTCAGTTTTTCCCCTCTCAGTTCACAACTTTCAAGTTCTATGAGCTGGTTGGATAGGCCAAGCTCTGCTAAGTTGATGCATTGTCTCACTTGTAAGGTTGGCATACTAGATCTTACTGGAATAGTGGAACCAATAAAACTACCTCTTTATTGGACTCAATGGTCTTCACAATCAAGCCTTAGTGCATATCTGGAGTAATCCCAATAAATTTCAGCTAGAATTGGGACTTTAACCTTCAAATGTTCTTCAAAGATGTCACACTTGTCAACCACACAGCCTTATTTTGTAGTGGTGACCAATGTCCTCCCTCTCCTCCCACCTTTACTACTAGTATATCAATTCAATAAATTTGAGGAGTTAATGACAGTATGTATGGGTATTTTCAAGGTTAGGGAATTGATTGGGAATGATCCTGAAAGCATACAGAATTTATATAAGCCTATAACAAAGTTTTCCCTCACCATCTTTTTTCCTTTGTAACAAGTTTTTTCTGACCACCAAATCTTACCGGACCTTTTGTAGAAGCTTTATATACATCTAATGAATGGAATGACACCATTGACCATCTTATATTTCAGTTTTTCATTTTAGTTTTCAAGTCCCATTGAAGTATATAGAGGACACATCACATAGGATTTTCAGCTCTCAGAGAATGAGTATATAGACAAGTAGAGACAGCAAAGAGCTCTGAAGCAATCATTGCTGGGGTATGCAATTCTGGATCTCATAGAACACTCAAAACACTTGGTTTTGGAACATGGAATTCATGTCTGCTCAAACCAAGTGTTTACTCATATCTTTTGATGAAGATGGCTTTAAGTAGAGCACTTTGATGAAAAATTGGTTCTTCCACTGGTTTTAAAGAAGATGTTGGTGAACTCTTTGCAAGACAAGCTGCTGCACAGAACTTTCTCCATCTCATATGCTGGTGGGCAGCATCATTACCAGGCTTTAGTGCAGTACTTGGAAGAGGTCAAGAAGAAGAATACTGGTAGCGAAGACACAAGGGGCTATCAGCAATGTTTTGAATAAGACTGAAATTGGCTGATAAATAATTTTATTATCTCAATAAGGGTTTGGTAAAAGAGCTTCAATATTATGGGGGCATTTTAACGTATGGTGGGTCAGTGGTTAGTGGCTGTCTATAATGAGAGTAAGCATATTGTAATATTCAACATAGCACATTACTTCCTGCATACCATTAGACATTACCAACCATATTACAACCATTTTCTAATCACTAGCTATTTACTTCATAGTGGTGACTAATGTCCTCCCTCTTTCTCCACCTTTACTAGTGTATCAATTTCCGAATGTCTGCAAGGATTTGAGAACAGTGTGCATGGGGTTTTTCAAGATTAATGAATCGATTGAGAATAGTCCCAAAAGCATCCAGAATTTATTTGAACCTATAACAAAGTCTATTCTCTCATTTTTTTTTTCTTCATAACAATTTTTTCCAATCACCAATTCTTACTGGACTTTTGTATAAGCTTTATATACATATAATGAATCAAATAACACTATTTACCAACCTATATGTTAGTTTTAGTTTTAGTTTTAGTTTTTTTATGTGTTTTTTTATGTGTTTTTTTATTATTTAGTTTGTATTATATTTATTTTTAGTTTGTAGTATTTTTTTCATTGTAGGTTTCCACTCCTTGCATTGCTAGAAATAAATATTTAATTTTAACAAACTTTAGTGTCACTGAGTAATTTAATAGATAACCCCCATATATGAGGGTGTGTACCTACTATAAGATTCCCTGGTGCCATTAGATTACAATGGCCATCTCAACTTCTGCAACACATTCTTTAATAGCTATGTACTTGGAATTAGCATTGACATGGTTCAAGCCATTGCCTAGATCCAAAATGGTGATGTAATGTTCAACTATAACATTAATTACATAAACAACCACAGAAAAAAATAAAAAATATAGCAGGATCTAACAGAGGGGGTTTGAGTCCATATTCAGCCAGTCTGAGTCCCTCATGTGACTGTCATGCTACAAACAACATCTTCTCCAACTTTTCACTCAACATGGATTCACTGCTGTTTGGATTCCCTCCTGTTCCCATCAGATCACCTAGACAACTTGACAGTCATGACATATGTCAATGATCTTCTGGCAGGAGATATAACAAATGATTGAAGTAGGGATACCAGTCACGGTATCATTCTCATTCCAATTCACTGAACCATCGAGGGTCAACAATGTGACAAGTTCTATGATACACAGGAAATGCTTGAGCCTTTCATGTTTCATGTTTATTCTCTTGCAGTTGTCTCAAAACATCAGGCCAACCTCAAGCCAGTGACACAGATACCCAGGCAATGACAACAAAATCCTGGATCACTCTTGCCTAGCACTTCATATACTTCAAGCAAGTATTCCTCATGCTTCATTAAGAAGAGTCTCCAGAGGACGATGTCAACAAGGCCTTGCAATGCTTGGAATACTTCTTGAAGTATGTGAAGTGCTGGGTGAGAGTGATCCAGGATTTTGTCAACACAGATACCCAGGCAATGACAACAAAATCCTGGATCACTCTTGCCCAGCCCTTTACATACTTCAAGCATTCATTATGAAGAGTCTCTAAAGGACGGTGTCAACAAGGCCTGGCAATGCTTTGTGAAGTGCTGGGTTAGAGTGATCCAGGATTTTGTCAACACAGATACCCAGGCAATGACAACAAAATCCTGGATCACTCTTGCCCAGCCCTTCACATACTTCAAGCATTCATTAAGAAGAGTCTCCACAGGACGGTGTCAACAAGGCCTGGAAATGCTGGAATACTTGCTTGAAGTATGTGAAATGCTGGGTGAGAGTGATCCAGGATTTTGTCAACACAGATACCCAGGCAATGACAACAAAATCCTGGATCACTCTTGCCCAGCACTTCACATACTTCAAGCAAGTATTCCTCATGCTTCATTAAGAAGAGTCTCCAGAGGACAATGTCAACAAGGCCTGGCAATGCTGGAATACTTGCTTGAAGTATGTGAAGTGCTGGGTGAGAGTGATCCAGGATTTTGTCAGTTGTCCCAATGTTTTAAGACAACAGCAAGAGAATAAAAATGAAACATGAAACATGAAAGGCTCCCAGGATTTGCTGTAAAGTGATGATACATAGAACTCATATTGTTGACTCTTGATGGTTCAGCAGATTGGAATGATGCCGTGACTGGTACTCCTACTTTGACTAATTGTTATATCTCCTGCAAGAAGATCATGACTGTTGAGTTGGGATTCTCTCCTGTTCCCATCAGATCACCTAGACAACAGGAGGGAATCCATGTTTGTTGTTTGTAGTCGGTGGGCAACATTGTGACAGTCACTGAGGGACTTGAACTGGCTGACAATACTCAAACTGCCTTTGTTAGATCCTGCTAAAGAGAAACAGATGGAGGAGTTCACGAAAAAGTTTCTCCTTGGAGAAAAGCTCTTTTCCGCCAGGTCCTCTTCATCATGGAGCCACATGTCTATTAGACATTTCCTCTTAGACTAAAAAGTCAAAACTGACCAGCTCAATTGCAAAAACAATGAAACACCCAGTGACATTA
Organism: Leccinum rimulosum; assembly: GCA_038091395.1. Lineage (NCBI taxonomy): Eukaryota > Fungi > Basidiomycota > Agaricomycetes > Boletales > Boletaceae > Leccinum > Leccinum rimulosum. The sequence continues at coordinate 10,724 of JBBPOJ010001760.1, forward strand.
ATTCTCTTATAATGCCTGAATACTACTTTTCTTTTGTCTCTGAGATACAAATCCCGTCTGCCATATGACAAAAGAGCAGCCTGAGTGTCATGTTTATCATGTGGTTGACATTGATTCTCTTATAATCCCTGAATACTACTTTGCTTTTGTCTCTGTATCTAGTATAAAAGGCAGCTGAACATAGATTATTCGAGCTCATCCAGTTAAACATACCAGCTTGAAAGGCACCTATGGGATGTTGTTGATTCTGGACTGCCAAAGGTGGTACACCTGTGGTCTTATGATTCTGTTGATAGTCTCACACACAAAGTTCTTGACTTGCATGATTAGTAACAGCAAGACAAGTAAAGCAATAGTTGCCTACTAAGTTTCCTGCAGGTTTCGGCTGCACCGAGAGTAAGTTCTGAGTACTACTACCACCTATAAGAACTGTTGGGTGACTGCTTGCTAATGGCACAACTGGCTGTGCCATTCTACAGGATTAATGTTGGATGGATGCCCAGCTTCGGCACCAAGAGTGAGTTACTACTACCAAAGTCACGGTCTACCACCATCTAAGGCTAACCTTCTTTTTTTGGCTTTAGGAGAGGAGTGGCTTGCAGACAGTTTAGCCATATCAGCATTGTCCTTTGAGTTGGAATCATCAAATAGTGTGTCCAACCATTGCCTGTCCAATCCTACCATACTATCCTGAAGTGCAGGTGCTAGATGCCAACGCCTTGAATGAATTAGATTAGACCCCTTCAAATCAACTGTCCCATACCATTTGACTTTACCAACCATATTACACCTCCACCTTTACTAGTATATCAATTCCCCAAATTTCTGCAAGGGAGAACAGTGTGCATGATGAAGAATAAAAGGTAGTGAGAGAATAG
>JBBPOJ010001761.1:0-11600 GCA_038091395.1 Leccinum rimulosum
CACGGATCCGGCGTTGAGAACACCGGTGGCAATACACGCGTGATAGAACGCGCTTGGGAGGACGTCGGGAACGCCAAGCTTCAGCGTGATGTTGGTCGCGAGGACGGGGGGTGCATGCCAGTGTAGGCCTTACACGAGATGTACTTTCTGCTCTCATTCATCGCCACTGCCTCGCGTCTGTCCCAGTCCGCTAGAGTCGTGGGCCAATCCTTTTCCAGCCGCGTGAGGCATTGGACGTGCAGGTGTTCGATAAAGTATATCGTAGACAGGAAGAGGACGCTGGAGCCTGGAAGCACCTAGAAGTCGCGGGTGTGCGATCTGGGAAAGTAATTGTCGGGGATGAAGCTGTCAGTTCAGACAAGGTGACAATAAAAGAGGGGAGCGCACAGTCAACGTAAAAGGAGACCAACCAGTAACACACGTCCGACGGGTAGCCATACACCATCGGGTATCCGTCGACCATTTGTGGCCCTCTTTCGTCGCCCGACGAGAAATTTGAGAACGCCTACTTGTACTTCCTGAACGGTGACAGTGGAAACAGTATCGCTGCTAGCCATTGATTCAACGTATGCCTCCCAAGTTGCGGACGTTCTTCTCGTACCATCTCAGAATAAACAATATCGCCTTTTGCCGTAACCTCGGTGTGGAGATCATCGGGGAATGTTACTGTGAAACGAAATTTAAATTAGACGGATAACAATGGGCCTTGCCTGGCCGCTCACCATCTTCTAAACAGTGGGTTGGCCGAGAATTTCTCCCGTGTTGTCATGGAGTTGTTGACCGAATTGTTTTGCAGTTATGTGTCGCCTTTGCTCGGGTCGCAGCGATCAACGTGATACTGCATATATATCAAGAGCGATGCAACGAGTGGTGAGTTCCCGGTCGACGGTGGTTAGACGGCCATGAGTGATGTCGTAGTACATCAACAACGCGCCCCGACGAACCCATTTCCGAGACGAGTCGAAGTGGCAGAATGGATCAAAGACAGCTTTCATTCCGTCAACGTATGAATCGCCACTGTGCTCTCGTGCGATGGAGTCGAGTCGAACCTGGAGCTGCGCAGACGCGACTTTCTCCTTGTCAATAGTAGTTTCTCTAGCATAAGAATCACGATTGAGGTATCACATGTAAAGCTTAACATGTTGAGCAACAAGACGATCCCGTTAGGCTTTCAACTTCAAAAACTCTTCGCTGTTGATTATGGCACCTCCGGCCCTTCCGCCGCCGCCGCCACCACCAGAACGTCCGCCAGGTAAGGATATGCCAGAGCACTGAGCGTATGCACCAACTACGATGTCCAGCCATACTTTGCCCTCGGCTTCAGATGACAAATGCTTGGTCGGCTTCATAGTGGTTCCCAGTAAAACAACACCATCAGCAGGTGAGGAGCCCAGTCCCAAAGCCTTTGATAAGTAACGCTTGATTACGGAAGCGTTGAAGCCTTTCCGTCAATAAGACGGGAAACGAGGCCAGACGTACAGATAGTGCGATATCCAATACCTAGAGTGGAATGGCGACGCGAATTGGTAGGACAGCAGCTCCACAAGGATTATACACGCCAGCTTTTGTTGTTTGGGTGATGCCCAACTTTCCTGTTCCCATTTATAATCACTGACGAAACGTCAGGATGGTGGGCAATGGTACCGTGTGCAGGAACGTACGGCATGGCAATGGGCCGCGAATTAAATCGGGCGGCCGAACGATGACAAGGAGCGAGATAGAAAAGAAGAAGCATATCGTGACATTGGTGCACCATACAACAGTCCAATGCGCATCGTCGAACTTCCGACTCGTGCGCAATATATGACGAGGCTCCGATAACGAGAATACGTCGATGGGTCGAGAGGTACCATCCCTCGGGAGAAGCGATTCTGTCAACGATAAGGATATGGGTTCTCAAGAACGAGGTGGAGGTGGAGGCGGTGGAAGATGAAGAGACTGTGGTGGATACAACACAGGGTGTACTGGTGGATGTGCGTGACGGACCCGCTATAGGCGGAGAGTCAAGGGAGGACCTTGAAGGAGGGAGAAGAGGCACGGAGACGTCGCGAGAGAGATGTCTGGCGAGCGAGCCAGCCCTTTGGAAACTCTTGAGATTCGGCCTGAGTGTAGTTGGATGCCATCAACGGCATTGACTGCGAGGCGTGGCGAGAAGCCCCTGGCGGTTTATCTTCCCCGTCTAGTATGGGTCCTCCTCGTCTATTTCATGAATATGAGATTTGCTCCATTGGACATTCTGCTCATGTGACTTACATGAGGGTTGTCAAGGTTGCCGAGCTCGGCGGCGTGGTCGTTGCCTGCAGGAGACTTCGTCGGTCATGAAAGAGAAGAAAAGAGGCTGAGAGACAGCCAAAGATTTGAACGTACAGGGTATATCTCCAGCAGGCTATCGAGGGATCGCAGGAGTAATTTGCAATAATCGCCAGGCGATCAAGGAAGCGACCAACTGCCCGAACGACCACCACATGGAAAGTAGTGTAAGTGTCCACTACGAAAAAGGTACGCGTCAACGGAATACCAAAGGTGAGTCGGGACAGAATCCATTACTTGGTGTGATGCGGGTATAAATTGCAAATAAAGTGCACCTAAAGAACAAAGGGTTAAATTATGCACGTCTTTTCAATATTCAGTGCGTACCGTCCACTGGAAGACTTGAGGAGGGAAAGGGAGATGAGTGCCGATCAACACGCTCGGAAAATGTCACTCACTTTCCACCAACGCCGAAACCCATGCATGCTATCAAGGACGAAAACGCGACAAAGTTCAAGTCGCCGTTTTCGCTTAGGATTCCGATCTGGGCGAGTGAGAACAGAATGAAAACACGCAGAAAGAGGGTGGGACATTTCCTGATAGGCTATGGCTGTTCTCCGCAATTGAGAGCGAAGTGGAACTGGGGGGAACGGATCGTTGTTCTATTCTGCAGTAGTCTCGGGTTCGCTTCGGCGGTCGACACCACCGCGATCTCAGACGGAGCGAACAGATGATTTGAAGTAGTGGGTAGGTGAGCACTCTAGCGCGAATATCCACGCCCGCTTGAAGTAACGGCGACGCGTTGTCCGGGCTGGCTTTACGGTCGAGTTAGACGACGAGAGGAAAATAGACGCACTGATTATCGCGTCGAACCGATGCGAGGTGAGGAACGATCAGACACTGGCAGCCAATAGAGACTCGGACATATATTCGTCAATTCAAGTACATCGAGCGACGCTTTTAAAAAAACACGACTCAAACGTGAGGTTAAGCAATGGAAATGGACAATGTATCTACGTCCGTCGTTGGGAAGTGATCCTCGATCAGAGCGATACTGAGGAACGATCGCATGGCATGGGATGCCGCGTCGGATTGCGGCCCGTCGAGACTCATATTTGTCCGCTCCAAGAGACTTATCAAGAATGACAATATCTGCTTGTGGAGAGCGGAGAAGCGTGCAACGTAGTCCTGGATGCCGATGTTGGGTGCGTCATTGGCGATGCTCTCTAACTCTACAACCAGCTGTAACGTAGGATTAGTATTGATATGATACTGAGTAATTTTCATACGTACCGCGGCGAATACAAAAGAAGACGTTTGAACGGTGCATGGGATCATGGTGAAGTCGTCGTCGAAGTCCTGCTCTCCAGGGACAATAACCGCAAATGTACCGACGGATTTCTTGAGGCGAAGCGTATGGAGCATAACTTCCCGCACGGCTGGGTCGGCGAACCACTTGACCTAGTAGAACGAGACGTTAGGCGTGATAATCGGACGTAATAAAATCAACTCACATGAAAGTGAGATGTTTCGTTTCGTACGCTATGCCACATCTTGAATCCCCAGCGATTGTCCCATTTGAGACGATCGCGGAGCCATTCAATGTGCCCATGTCCCGGGATGATGTTCTTGGGGCACCGTAGGCTTGTGTCGGGTTGGAGCCAGGAGGGGATCATTAGTCCTTTGATCGCGGATCGAACGTGCCTGAAAAAGTTGTACGGAACTTGATCGATTTGCCCACAAACGAGTTTTTTGAAAGCGGCGTCGTTGAGAGTGGTGGAAAAGATTGGCGTGAAGGGGTCAACGACGAGCCCACGCACTGCAGTGAAATCTATCAGTTCTTGATCCACAACAAATAAAATTTAACCTACCTTCGCCCGGTACCCAATCCGGGTTACCCGTCATCGCCTGAGCCCATTCGATGGTGGTGTCGATGATATCCAACGCTTGATCAGACGGCAGTGAGAGGGTAGGTTGGATGGACCCGGTCAGGATCATGAACGACGTCTTCACCATCGCCTTCTCGATGACGTCGAGCCACCCTGATTCGGGAGCGTAGGCTAACAAGACGAGTTGTAATCGCTCTGGAACAAAACAATCGTAAGTGTGCGGGAATAAGAGGCAATGCGACACTTACGCTCCGGGGAAAACGACGAAAGAGGAAGCAAAATGGGGCGCCGAAGGGGGTGAACCTGGATGAGAACTGTGTAGCCCGACTGGACTGGTCTGAGCCCGCCAGCCTGAGTGTGCGAGGGGAAGAAAGAGGGCGGATTATTTCTATATTGTGGCCCGGGGGAGCTGATATTGGAATTCGGCGTATTGGTCCTCGGAGCTGTCACTTGAAGATGAGCGAACGATGAAGACGTTGTATATCACTTACAGTCTCCACCTTGAGGCCACTGCGGATGCATGTGATGGAACGCGGTCGAGTTCTGCACCACGCCAGAGTTCTGTACCACGACGTCCATACCGTCCGATCTGGGATTCGGAGGGTCGTTTGCCATGAGCATGCGCCTGGATAACCGTGACAAGAGGCGTTGGAGGCAGGGATGGTGGGAAAGGAATGGGATTACTATAGGCTGTGGGGATGGGAGAAAGAAAGGCTTGATATTGGGGTCATTGGCATCGATATGATCCCCACCGGCAGCCCGCACGGGTTCAATTGTGTAATTTGACAATAAAGATCGGGATCGGGATTTCAGAGTGCTTACGAACGGAGTTCCGCACGGTTCAATTCAGCAAAAACGATCGAGATCTGAATCTCAGATCGTTGCCTTCAGTATTTTTTATCTTTAGATAAATTACATAAAAGTCAGGATCTGTCGGATCCACAACACGTACGATCTAGATCCAAGGCGGGAACTTTAAGTCACAGTAGAGGCAGGGGCACGTTTGTGGGGGCGGGAAATTGAGGTATAATTATTCAAAATACGAAACATATTTACAATGACGAATTGTGTGGCTCATACAACCTGTATTTGAAGTAGAAACGATCTTGTATCTAGTTGTATCATATCGAACGAACGACAAAACGAAATAAATTGTCAACTACGTTACAATTGCCGTGTCAATTTCTCGTTGAGCAGACCGAAATACTGGGTGGCGAGACGTGTTTTGTGCGACACATTGTGTTCCCACGTTGACGATGCCTAAAACGGGCGATCGATTTCAAGTTTTCCCCGTGTAAAACTTATTGTATCTATTTGGTAGATCTGCTCTACACGATGAAAACTTGAAATCGAGATCGTCGCCCGTTTTAGGCATGATGAGCAGGCTGCCTAAAACGGGCGATCGATTCCAATCTACCTTGTGCGGCCTTGATTACTAGGGCGTGGGAAAACCGACCATCGGTTCAACCTGTTACCGTTATCCAATCTCAGCTCAACCTGGCTATCACGATGAGTTTTATCACCACTCATTTCTTGACGCCTGCGTCTGATCCAGCCACCCAATCTAACGAGCTTCGAACAACCCCGCCAGCAGTCGGATCCGTTTCGGGAACTAGACGGACGACACAGCAAAGGGAGTGAGCGCCGACTTTAGGCGCTGGAAAGGTGACGGAGCGCTTGAAATGAAGGCTGGCCATACGGAGGAAGTCAACACCGAGAGCGATGATCAAAATGAGCAAGTGTCGAGGAGTAACAGATTCCAGTCTGCGAGAAACACTATACCGTCCATAAGTGGGAAAGCTTTGCATCCGTACAGTCTTTGTGAATAACGTACGGTACTAGTAGGACAACATTTAACAATGTCATTCCCACAATTAATGCTCTTTAGTAAAACCCGTACCCTATGGGTCCAGGAATAAATATCACAGTCCAACTACTAGGGCACAATTGGAATTTGCTATGTAGTCGACACAGAGCCCCGCTATCTTGGTCAGCTCCTTCGATCCATGAAACGCGGGAAGCGAGTCGACAGGAAGCTTTAAAGTGTTTCGAGGGTAACTTCCCCGATGTCAGAGAGGGCTACAAGTCCAATCAGGTAAACCGACGAGGAAGGCATCACGAGACGTACGTGTCTCGCCTTTGAGCGATGCACTCTTTGCAATGACCCTAACATGGGGGGATGATCCGTGGCCCGAGGGCAAAGCTTGATCGACCACATCCGACGCACGTCCGGCGGAATGCGAGACAACAATACCACTTCGTACACAGAGTACGGCAACGCCGACATCGTGGTAGCCGCGGACGTCGTCGATCGCACCACCTAGTATAGACAAAAGCGCAGGCTCCTTGTCATCACAGCGCGTAGATCCCAGTGCCTAAGCGCCACGAGCGCAGACTCGACCAAGGGGCCCGCAGACTGATGTTCGACTATGCCTCGGATGGCGTCGACGAATTCCACGAGTCTTGATCTAGCAACGACTCGGAGGCGCCGTCGGTTCGTCGCTGAAGAGTTTTATTTATTTATCTAAAAAAAGTACCCTAGTGTCTTCGGCCATCAACATCATGCGCGCAGCAGCCAAGAACTCTCCCGCGGAAATGGCATTCATGGCGCGCTTCATGGCAATCTGAGCAGCAACGATGATCGCTGACCCGTCGCTCTCCGAGCCATGGCCAGTCGGAAGGGCGGCGAGTTTCAGAAGGCGGGTGATGATGACGGTGTGTCACCGCCTCTCCCTCTTCGCTACTGGGTCCTGCGTCGGGCTCCGATGGCGAAAAGGAGGTGCCCGCAAACAGTATCCGAGTGCTTGTATGCGACGTCTCAACGTTGCAGACGTGGACGAAGAGTATTCCCCGTCGCTAAAACGATGACTAGCAATGAAAAGGGACAAGATAACTCACCGAGGATAGACCAGAAATGCAGGACTTGCACTTTCAGGCTCTGGAAGCCGGGATCTTGAAGCTGTAAACACTCGTTCAAGACCTCTGTGAGTACTACCTGCGACGCGCATCATGAACTGTCGTTCGGCGAACAGACGATCAACATACGAATTTCTGGTTGCTATGGGCGTTCGAAATGCCGCAGAAGCGACGTGGGAAATGTGAGCGCATTTGCAATGCGCCTCATTCCGGGCTCTGACGGCTCGCGCGGTTGAGGAGCATGCACACCGGGGCCAGGAAGGCGTGTGCTCCAAGAACTCCCGCTATGTGGATGAAAAGATAAGGTAGGCAATCGACTCGCTTTGTTCGAGAGAATTGTCGCCGACGGCGAGGAATGTGGTTCGACGGAATCTGTAAAGACGATGCGCTGGATATCCCTAGTGCCGACGTCCAGGTCGAGATCATCCAAGTTTCTCGTTTTCAAAGACGACATCATTATCGGCACGATGTTATCGATGGATGAAACTATCTTGCAATGAAATAGATGGACCTGCCAACCCAACTGTAGTTATCTCCACCACCGATTTTGGATACGATTGTTGGCAACGATCGTCTGTCGAGACAAGGTTCATGATCCGAGTCAGAAAATACGACCGAGGGAACGACCCAACTCAACTCACCTGATCGAGTGCAGCCAAGAACATGGTGCACGCCAACTCACGTTCTGGATGACCTTGAAGATATGATAATCGTCTTTGCAGAACCCATGAGCGTGAAAATGGGCATAATAGTGTGCAGGACAGAGTCGGGCTAATTTGACCATAAAGAGAAGAACCTTGTTATAAGTTTGAGGATTGTCGGTGACTGTAAAAATCAACTTAGATATCGGCGGAAGGAGTGTCCGATTTCTGATAAGTTCGACCAAAACGTCCAAGTGGATGGGCCTCGCCAGAGGATCCTGACTCGGATCCCTCCTTGAACAACGGAGAAGATCAAGATCACACCAATAAACCACTCACCGTGACTTTACTACAACTCGCGCTCTTTTCTACCGCAGCCATGAACAGTTAGCAGACGTAGCTGATGTCCGAAGGTCCAAGCGTACCATCCTGTTGAGCATCTCCAAGAGGTTCAATATCAAATTCAAAAATCCAGGAATATCTGTCGTCGCGAATACCCCCGGCCAACAAACTCAGCGACTGGAGGTTGCTATTCTCTCAGTCGCGTGTGGTGTTCTAGAAACACATGGTCAGTTCTACACAACCAGGACCGAACGACGGGGATGGTCGCATACGAGTCCAACTTGGAACGCTTGTTCACTGGCGCTTCGCCTTGGATGTGGTCGGGTCGGAATTGAATAAGAAGCATTGTGGAAGATCAACTCGACGTCTCCGAGAAGCTTTCCGAAGAGCATTTCCATGGGATGCCAAGTACTACTGGAGGGATCGACAACGATAAACGTATGAGTGAGCAGGTGCTAGACGTACCTCAATAACTCAGTCGTCGTACTTCAACGACTGAGGTGATGTTCGCCTTCGATGTGGTCGGGTCGGAATTCAATAAGAAGCCTTGTGGACGATCAACTTGACCTCTCCGAGAAGCTTTCCGAGGAGCGTTTCAACGGGATACCGAGACCTAGAGAAATCGACAACGATGAACGTCTCTCACAGTTAATTTACTCACGGCTTCCCCACCCTCAGCACCTGCTCGCAACCTCGAAGACCGCGCAATCTTCTGCTCGTACCGAATCTGCTCGAGGGCAGTCGCATAGAAGTACCACAGCTCCCGGGCGGATGCGTCTGATAGAGAGAATTGTAGGTAGAGTAAGTAGATATGAGTGAGTAGGTGCTAGACGAAGTACCTCAGTAACTCGGTCGTTGAAGTACAACGACCGAGGTGGTGTTCGCCTTCGATGTGGTCGGGTCGGAATTCAATAAGACGATCAACTTGACGTCTCCGAGAAGCTTTCCGAGGAGCGTTTCGACGGGATACCGAGAACTAGATGAGTCGACAACGATGAACGCCTCTCAAAGTTAATTTGCTCACGGCTTCCCCACCCTCAGCACCTGCTCGCAACCTCGAAGACCGCGCAATCTTCTACTCGTCCCGAATCTGCTCGAGGGCAGTCGCATAGAAGTACCACAACTCCCGGGCGGATGCGTCTGATAGAGAGAGTTGTAGGTAGAGTAAGTAGATATGAGTGAATAGGTGCTAGACGACGTACCTCAGCAACTCGGTCGTTGTACTTCAACGACTGAGGTGGTGTTCGCCTTCGATGTGGGGTCGGAATTGAATAAGAAGCCTTGTGGACCATCAACTTGACGTCTCCGAGAAGCTTTCCGAGCTGAGGCGACCCAGAATATGTGCTATTTCTGGATCCATCGAAGAGCCACTCGGGTATCTCGTCGTAGAACTTGGCCACGGTAAGCAAGGGTTTACTTCAGTGGGTGTCCGAAACTTGAAGGTGGAGCATGAATGCATTGACACGAGCGTTTCGACGGGATGCTGAGAACTAGAGGAATCGACAACGATGAAGCGTCTCTCAAAGTTCATTTACTCACGGCTTCCCCTGCTCGCAACCTTGAAGACCGTGCAATCTTCTCCTCCGAGTCTTCTCGAGGGCATGCGCATGGTAGTACCACAGCTCCCGGGCGGATGGGTCTGATGGACAGAGTTGTAGGTAGAGTAAGTAGATTATTAATGAGTGGATGGTAGACGACGTACCTCAGTAACTCAGTCGTTGTACTTCACCAGTCACCTCGGACCGCAGTGACACTGACAGCCCTACCGTGTCGGGCACACCTAGTACCAGTGCCAGGCCCGGATCCGGATTGGGAAGTCGTACCAGTGGATGTCTTTGTTGGATGAACGTGTGGACCATCCATACGTGCGGGAAGCAGTCTCTCGACAATCTCAAATTCGTCAGGTAGGTACATAAAATACAATATTATGTAGTACGGGGAAGCTAAACAGAGAGTGATGCTGTCTTCGTCTTGTACTCACTCTCTATGCTCAGTCTGAACGGAGCCTGAGCCTGCAGGCCACAGGGGGCCCGGGTTTCCGGGTGAGCTTCCTGGAGAATGTCAATGAACTCGCGAGTGGCCCATCATCTAGTTCCTTCCATCTACAAAAAAAAAAGAAATGTAATGCTCCATCCCGCAACCCGAGGCGCCTCGCCGCGCGAATACGGAGCTGATACCACGATCTATAAAAAAAGAAGGAAGATATCGATCGATCGACTCAAACGTGTTCTGGAACGACCCGCTGGCTTCCCTCCACCGTCTCACACAATCGATGTGCGCTCGCACCCTCCGGTCCGCCCGGATCAGCCCAATGACAGGAGGGACAGGTTTGACCTCCGTGGCATGAAGATAGTTTTCAATACAGCGTAGAGAGATCCCTAGAAAGGTTGCTATTCGGTTGAGTTAGCTATGAAGCGTCGTTATTCTCACCTGGAGCATGTTGATGAAAGGTCGTTCAAAGCAAACTTCATCTCGTTGAAGACTGGGCAGATATCAGATATCAGAGAAACGTTCGAATTGGGACTCGCCAACAATCTAACACCAATAACATTCAGTCAGTTCATGGGTACATAGCGGCAAGCAGACTCACCGAATCAAATGCAATCGAGGGTGTTAGCGTCTGCCCACGAACGACTCTGAAATGCCAAAAGGAAACGATGGTGATCAGTATCGGTGAACTGCGGCAGCGCCAGCGTTCCACTTGAGTTTAGTGACGAAGCGATAATATGATACCAATGGTGGCACATTCAAGTTGAACAATAGCTCGATCATGTAATTCAGTTTTTTTGATATTTCAGTTCTCTTTCCCTGACTTCCTTTACCTTTTTCTCGAAACTGCGTTCTGAGGCCATAAGATAAGCGCGAACGTTAGCCTTACGCACGATCGTAGATTGAAATTTTATCACCTTTAGAATAAATACGGATCGCACCCAGAATCTTGACAGGTACTATCAACTTGAAAGGAGCACGTTTAAATTTCTGCAACCTCACGTACCTCATCCATTAATCACATTGATGGTGTGATTGAACAACAGACGACTCCAAGCGGAAGCTCCGACAACGCCACTGACATTGTTTTCGCCGTGATTCATTGCTGCTTTGATAACCTTGTCGGAGTAAAGGGTCTCGGACGGATGGTGCATATTTGGACCCATGGGAATGGTGAAAGCGATGAGAGTAACAATGGAATACAGGACGACAACCGTATACCAAATGCCAAGCGGTGAGCATAGTATAGTTGGAATTGCTTCTGTAGAGTGGATTTGCTAGACTCGGCTTGGCCGAGGAGCATGACTGGAGGAAGACCCGAGTAAGTTGCGAGTGTCCTCATGGCCATATCGATGACAGTACCTTTGACCTGTTTTCTGTGCCTCCTTGATTCGTCCCCATTCTCGCTACAGGACCTGATGAGGGAGATTGAAGGAGACTTGGAAGCAAAAGACGCTCACCCTGAGGTCGTCGTCTATTTTCTGGCTGATGCGGGCCGCGTCCTCGTCATAGAAGGGGGATGCCTTTGAAGTTCCGCCTATGGACTGTAGTAGGATTGGTTCTGAGGTTGAGT
>JBBPOJ010001762.1:0-11594 GCA_038091395.1 Leccinum rimulosum
TGAGCTCTGAGCTACCGAACAACAAACTCGTTCAGGATGAATGACAATGTACAAAACCCAAACCACGGCCTTCCGTCGGTTTGCTCGAACTTCATTTTCTCTTCGAGGGGGAGGGCCATGGACTCGGCGCCAAGGTCGAACATGCCGTCGACTTTTTTATATGTCTGCGTCATGGTTCGCTAAGAAAATGATCCTCATGCAATCGTCTCGGGTAGTTTCGCTACTTACTACCAGAACCCGATGGATGTCGCGGCCTGCCAGAGACAGTCAATCTCGGAGGGGTCGTCGGCTTTGAGAAGGTCGAAAACAGTGGGTGGGTACGGACGCTGTCCGGGAAGGCGTTCCAGACATCGTTTCAAGTTGAAAATAGCTTTCTAATAATGGATTTCAGCGTCGGGAGACGACAGAAACGTGACACGGCTCACCTGAGGCACTGCTGCTAATAGCGGGGGTGGTTAGTTTATACAAGCACACAATGGAAGTTAGCGCTGTTTAGTCGCCACCGAAAGTGATCCGATTCAGAGTCGAGGCTACTAAGAAGCGTGGGAATAATTCTGAGGCAAACTCGGCGGAGTAAGGTTCACTTGAAGCTCAGCTCAAGACGCATTGACATCGAGACTGGTAGCAAGATATCCCTCTTCCTCAGCTACCTTTTCGGAGGGAGGTAGATCAGTGTTGTAGGTGGATTCTACTTATCGCAAAGCGCGGAACAACCACTGGAAAGGAGGATGTCCCTCATTCTATTTATTCGTGTTTCTGCGTTAGATCGACCCAGCGGTGGTCGACAAACGACGGCCAGTGCGCGGCCGCTCCGTTTATTGTGATTATGCATCACACGGACAGCTACCTCTGTCCTAGATATAGATGCTTTGCAAGACTGTCTTTCCACCGAGCCAGCTCGCCACGCGATTCATCCAGACGCCTCATTTTCCCCCCGATCTCGACGTACATCCGCGAAAGCCATACCCTATACCTTTCCCTTATCACGGAGTGCTTCGTGATGCAGCACCATACGACCCCCTTGCGCGAGAAGATCTCCGCCCAAGTCTCCTTGCAACCTCTAGCGCACGGTGACTTGAGTCGAAAAATGCGCATCAATGTGCGCCACAGGAGGCGAGGGAGGTAGTAGCATAGCGGTGGATCGAGCCCTATCGACGATGTGAGTGTCTATAAGCCGCAAGGACAACACGAGACGCAAGGCGCGTGCCAACCCTCCACGGATCAGATCGATGAACTGTACATACATATGATGTCCGTCGCTTCGTCCTGGACCAGCGTTCCTAGATCCCGATAATTTCCATCGATGATCCAGCCTCGGTCATGTTGCGCCATCCAGTCTCTGACATCCTCTCTGAGCTCCGCTGATTGCATTCTTTTCCATCCGGGCTTCCAAGCTATTTGATCGAGGGAAACGTGAGGCACGTTCAACTTAGTGGAAAGGTAGGCGCCGAGGGTGGTCTAGGTAGGGAGTGTAATGCTGTGCGGGGGTTCGACCACGCATCGGCGTTCGTGACCTACCTTGCCTGTCCCTAGTGGGAGTCCTCGTCCTCGGTTGTGGAAATACCAAAGGTTCATGCGGAAGTGACGTACCACTGTTTCCTATGATGTATATCCTATAATTCCCTTGCCCGTCGCCGAGGAGAGGTGGGATGAAGGTTGACATGATGATGGTCGAGGTGAGTTAACTAGCTACTAGTATGCAGTGACTCGGTTCAGCCAGGAGGCAGTCCGCATTGAAGACGCGACGGGTAATAGCACAGCCATCCGGATCGTTACATGCACTCACAAGCACAACGTTACCTTCAACAAATTTAGGTAGTCAGAAACAGCCTCAGGGGTGAGTCAGTGTGCGGGGGAGAGGCCGCCTGGGCTGTCGGACCGTGTTAGACACGTTCTTGGGACGGTACGCGCATTTCGACAAGCGTGAGGTTTCGAGCCTGCGAAGGCTCTGGACCTCTGGTCAGCGACCGCTGCCCTCCCAGGGCCGTGTACTAGGTGACTTCCAACTGCATTAAACATCAAAGGGAGTGGAACCCTCCAAGCGGTTGGTGTCGTATGTGTGGGAAAGGCGGGATGAAGGAAGCTTTTGATCAACGAAGCCATCGGAGTCATAAGGACGATCCAACGGACCACCCGCCGGGTCAACGAGCTCCTTTTGGGTTGCTTGCCTGCGCTTCTTCGTTTCCATGTGGCAATACCACAGAACTAGCCGTGGTAGATCCGGTCCCCGCCATGCACAGAAGACATTTGATAGACATCAATGAATTGGACCTTCGAACCGTCGCGATTCGCTACTACAGGGGTACTGTACTACATATATGCACAAGTCACGTCACCGCTTGATTGTCATCCATTTCCCACGCAGTCATTCGCTCTCCATCTCACTGAGGCTATGGCCAGCCCGGTGATTGAATTTTTGGACTCGTTTAATGCTCCTGGACGACGTACGCACGTTTCCAATGGCAGCACAGAGCCCGTGACGGGCAGTGTAGCGACTAAGCTTGCCGTGACCGTGGCCATTGGCGTGGTGACGGTCAGTAACGACCGTCAGAGGATGTGAGCACATCGATTAACACTGACTGATTTATTCCTTTCTCTTTCTTTATGCTTCATATTCGAGGCCCTACGCTCGGGCAAGTTTATCTTATTCATCGTGAAACTAAGTTAGCGCCCCAAACCATTGGGGCTTTCAGGTGCCACTTGCGCCGCCCCACCCTTCTGCCAACCACTCCCAGAGATCCGGAGACTTTGCTTGCTAAGGGTAGGGATTCCGTCACCTTTTCAAGATACCTGCGGCCTTCATTCCCCGTCGGCAACTTGAATGCAGTCCATCATTATCAACCAAATATCGCTTGTGATATGCAGTGCTCTCAGAGAGGTATTTAGGCCCGGAGGATTGAGCATATCATAAATTACTCTTCGAGGCTTGATTCGAACCCATTGTTACTCCAAACCAACCTCGACATGAAATTCACTCTCGCCGCCATCATCGCGTCAGCTGTTGCCCTGGTGGGTGCATCCCCGCAGCCTCGCCAAAGTTGTTCCGAAGCCACCCAATTTGGCGTCTTGACTATATCCCCAACCACCGTCTCGCCTGGAGAGGTGAGCGAAAATTTCTGACCTCTTGACGAGCCCTGATTAAACACAAATAACCAAACCCCAGCTCATGTCTATAAATGCCGATTTCACTTGCGCCATCAACTTCTTCGGTATCCACCCTGAATTCACCGATTACTACATCGAGGTCCTCGATGGCAACAACGGTCATGAGCCTCCTATCCTCTTGGTTCGTTCAAACGCACCTAGCGGTGACTCTACTTCGATCAGTCTCACCGTACGTACCTCCACATGCGTGAATCAAAACATTTTCTGACTTGTATTTTTAACTTTTATTTCAGGTCCCTATTGCAAATTACTTTGCCAACGCCAGTTATGTAGTGGTTTTGGATACCACCTACCCCATAAACGGTCCCAACGGCGAGCCTTATTCTGTCGTTGGTAGTGTTGAGATCCCGATCACCATCAATGTTTAAATATGTTCCTTCCGTTGATGCCTATTCGAGTAATGCACGGACATGTTTCAGTAGCATGGCATTTTTTTCGATGTACAGATATATAATTTATGCAACTTCTGGACACTTTGTAGTTACATAAATTTCCCTTCGACTATGGTGAAGGGCACATGAGGGATATCATAAGCACACGCTGTCATATTTGGCCCGATGTCAGCGAAACTTTGATTGTAGTTGGGTAGTCCATCGGTATCATGACATGCTTATTCTTTTATGCTGGGCAGCATCCATTCAGAATCATTTAGATTTACAAGAAATACATGACCAAGTTATGTGCAAGTCATAATTTCGGTCCACATCAATCAAGCTGCTGCGGGTGTGTGCTCCGTACCCTTGCTAGCCATCCACGTCTCAGGTCCCTGATGATCACCAACCGCGTCAGGACGAGCACCAGTGTACTTTCTCGATGTAATACTGACCGTCCTATTCTTGATGTCCATGTACTTGAGGCGCCTCGTGAACCACTCACCCGCAGTCTGGCCTGGATTAAAGTTGTAATTGGGACGCTTTTGCACCTCGTCCGCGATCAAAGGACTGTCTTCTATGAACGCGCGAAGCACCCTCGAGTTGTCCGGACGAGTGAAGAATACGACAGACCAACGTTCGCGCTCGCGGCTTTGATCACCGGGTGCCCGCACCACGCGATGCATGCTGGAACGAAGGATACCTCCACTGAAGATGGTGAGGGCGTCGCCAATATTGCAGATCGCGTGGCCGGGAAGAGGCTAAACGCATCCTTGTATGTGAGTATCTCCCTGGAACCTCTGCTTCAAACATACCTTGACATAGGACCATTCTGTGTGACCAGGAGGCATGACCTGCAACCCGCCGAGTCTATTGTGCAAAAAGGACTGAGGAGATTCCGACAACGAATATCACGTATCCATATCATGATCAAGGGCAATTTCGGCTCACTAAGGAACCAACGTCAGTGTGTGCGCTCAGCATTGGTTGGTCCGAGTCTGGGACCACTTGTTCGGGCCTCGGTTGGATCTTGATTACGCGAACTCCGCTGAAGCTGAGCTCCTCATCCGAGTGCAGTCGCTCAAGCGTGCTCTCGGGCAAACCTAGTTTGTCGTTGAAGATGCGAATGATTGTGTTATTGACTTCCAGCGACTTGCTGACGAATGACCGCAAAACAGTCGGCATTGCAGCCGTCCACGGAGCTGGGTATGTCGCCTGCAGGGCCTTCGGAAATGCAAGCACGTCGTCCTTGGAGATATTGAAGAACTCTGCGGAGTCCAGTTTCTTACTAACTCGCAAACAATCCCTGCGTCAGGCGAACACTGCTGCGAGAATACAGACACGATCGGACTCACCCGGTAGAATCCACCGGATTTATGCCAGCTTTCTTATATCTGTGGGTTACCGGCCAGCGCTTAACATGAATATCGTGGCCATGGCATGGATAACGATATACAAACCCAAACCATGGATCTTCATCGGCTGGCTCGGACTTCATCTTCTCTTCAAGGGGGAGGGCCATGAACTCGGCTCCAAGGTCGAACAGGCCGTCGACTTCCTTATCTGCGCCATGGTTCTTGAGGCTAAGAAAATGATATCTTCATGCAATTGTCTCGGGTATTTTCTCTACTTACTACCAGAACCCGATGGATGTCGCGGCCTGCCAGAGACGGTTTATCTCGGAGGGGTCGCCGGCCTTGAGAAGGTCAAAGTCGACGACCAACAGCGGGTGGGTACGGACGTTGTTCGGGAAAGGCGGTAAACTCGATTCAGGCATCGTCTCAAGTTAAAAATAACTTTCTGTTAATGATGGATTTCAGCGTTGGAGACGGCAGCAATGTCTTTTTGGAAGCTGAGTGGGTCACGTGGCAGCGGTTGTCCCCGCCCGGCGTTGTCCAATGTCGTCGCACTCCACATCGCACGTCGTCGATATCCTCTCTCTCTCCCTCGCCTGCCCACTGGCAAGATCATGCTCGGCGTCTCCGCCTTCGGTTGCACCACGACGCGGCCTGCTGGCAGCACCAACATACGATGACGAACGCGACGACAACTGCGAACGCGACAACGCAACGGCGTGCCAGCGTGCCCTTCCCCCTCCAGACGTGACGACGATGGATGACGATGGACGCGACGACGACACGCCATGACACGAGGAACGCGACGTCGTGTCGTGATGTGTTCGCCTCCTGCCTCGCACTCGCCATTTTTCACTGCGAGCTGTGACCGCCATGCACTCTCGTTCCGCCGAGAGGGCACGACGGCCACCGCTACGTCGTGACTCGTCATCCCGTTCTCGCTCTTGGTTACCGTCGCGTGCGTGATGACGTACCTCACTCACACCTCACTCACCCTCACCCAGGAGTCGCCCACCTTCGCCTCTTCGCTCTGGCCCACTCCACTGTTTCCCTGTAAATCTGGTACTGGGTACGGGTGCCATACCCGCATGGGTTCATACCCTGACAGATCCTAGGTATACCTGGCGAGGACAACAAGTATGCGCAAATCACCACACGAGTCGTTAATGGAGACCAAACGAGTAGGTGCACAAAAACAAGGTGTCACTGCGCTCACTGGCAGACACCAAACGTGGAGAGCTCATTCACCACCAAATGAGGCTAGGATAAGTAATCGTGAGGTCACTCTAATAGTGACCGGTTTACGCATGTACAGGTTACATAGCCCTCAACCGACACTTGCAGAAATATACGCAGAGCTGACGACCCGTCATGTCCTCCGAGTCAGGGGGCACGTGGAACCTTCGAACTCGACGTGTCGTGAAAGGGTGGGCACGTAATGACCGAGGTGTCGGCTTCACATATCCGGAAATCCTCCGCTCGCCTGTTTCACAACATGGTGAGTGATTTGAAATAATGATTTTACACTAGAATGATCAAAAAACCTCCATAGACGGTTTCAGGTCAGGCTTTGAATTAGATTAGATTCCAGGGTACGCACGACGAGCTTGCAGGTCAAAACGAGCAACCCGCTTTTCTCCACGTCTTTTTTCTGTGTGTCTTGGTACCTTTCATCATGCACACGCCGTGCGTTCGTGAACCACACTCCGTCTTATCTCGCTCTGACGGCGAATTCTGTGACACCAGGTTGCACGAGGCACAAACTCTAACAGTGTCCGAGTCGTCGTTGGAAATTGTGTGTACATATGCGGAGCCCAAAAGAATCTGGTAGATTTCATGGCTTTTGGTCCACAGGTCGAATGTCCTACAGATAAACCCCCTCTCGCGGACCCGCAGCTCGAGATCCAAGCCGGTAACAACGCATCTCGAGGCTTTGGACCGCGTACCTAAAGAACTGGAGTAGCTTCGCAACATCCTTGTCATCGAAAACCAGGGTGCGGAACCAGTCCGAGCTTCTTGATGATTCTAATTATAGGATTAGATCTCAAATTCAAGTGGCCACAGCAAGATCTAATTATCAATTGCGTTCACGTTGTGCGGGCCGCCGCCGGAGAGCCGGGGCACGTGAACTGCACGGGAATCAGGTCTGCAGGGTTTTTCTCTTCCATCCGTCCTCTCCTCTCGCATCGCTACCCCGCCCACTGCCTACGAGGCTCTCGTTCACTGACGATACTCGAGCCATGACTGACCGTGCTGCTTCTATTAGGGCAAAGCTCCCCCGATTCCGAATTCTTGTTATCGGACGAGCCAATGCTGGCAAAACCACGCTGCTCCAGAGAGTTTGCCAGACAACTGAGTCCCCTATTGTTCGTGATCGAGAGGGTAAAAAGGTCAGTCTGATAAATCTCTCTCGTTTGTGAACAGTCTGCTGATTCGGAGACCACGCAAGATTGACATCGACCTCAAGGGTAGCTCCGGGGTGTGTACCGGAAAATTTCCGCTCTTTCCATTCCTGACTACCAGCCACAGCGAGGCGAGCATGATATAGAGCACGAGATTTCGTTCAAAAGCAACAATGGCTTTGTTTTCCATGATTCATGTGGTTTCGAGGCTGGGGGCGAGGATGAACTCGAGAAAGTTCAGTCGTTCATTGATCGACGTGCGAAAAATACAAAAATTAAAGATCGCTTGCATGCTATATGGTTTAGTTCCATGCATGTCCATCAATTTATCAACATGTTAATGAAAATATTTGCCAGGTATTGCATTCCAATGAATGAACACAGCAGACCCATTGTGGCATCAGAGAAGATTTTCTTCTCGCAGTGTGGTACAGGAAAAGGTAGGAAGAATGTGTGACTTGGGAGCTATGTTGACACTATACAGTGCCAGTGATTGTTATCTTCACCAAATTTGATAAACTGCATACTGTTGCATTTCAAGAGCTCACAGGGGAAGGGAAGTCATTTCGGGAAGCAAGAGCCTTGGCTGCAGGGAGGGCAAAGGAAATATTTGAGAAAAATGATTATACTGGGATGCTACAGGGAATGAAATTTCCACCGAGGAAGTGGATATATGTGGGAGGTAAGTAGCTTATCCAATCTAACAAATATATCATCTGAGGATGATTAAAGGAATGGATGGAAAGAATGCAGATTGTACTGAACTTCTTGACTGCACTGCAGCAGCACTTGATGATGAAATGCTGGAGATATTATTAGTTTCTGCTCAGCATGCAAATTTGAATCTGTGTGTTCGTTATGCAATGAAAAGGTAAGTAATATATCATTTCTTCATCATGTATATGTAATGAGCTGGAATTTAGACCTGTTAAACAAATGTTAATAGATTCAAGCTCATTTTCAACATTAGACAAAACATTGCTGCAAAGATTGCAAAAATTAATTGCAATATGGTTTCCACATGTCATGGTGAGTTTAGTATTTATGGAAGCAATTGGATAAAATGACATTGTCTGATGCACTGGTAAATTCCATACCCACACCTGCACTCATAATGTAAATGAGCAGTTTGTGAGTAGCTGCTTTGTGACAATAACATAGTAGGATGCTTATTTACTGCTATTTCATTTTTCACATTCTGGCAGAATGTGAGATAAATGTGTACTAATCATCAGTTGACCTCCATGCTCACTGCTTTGCAGGCTGTAAGTTGCTGGATTATGCTGACAGTGGTATGGTTGGATCCATGCTCACTGCTCTTTTATTTTTTCTCTGCTGGCAGGATGTAAGTCATTGGCTTGTGATCATGGTATGGTTGGATTGATGCTCACTGCCCTTTCATTTTCTGTCTACTGCAGACTGTAAGTTGCTGGTTTGTGATGATGGTATGGTTGGATCTATGCTTACTGCTCTGTCATTTTCTGTCTGCTGACAGGATGTATGTTGCTCCTTGCTTGTGATGATGGTATGGTTGGGTCTGTACTCATTGCACTTTCATTTTCTCTCTGCTGGCAGTTTGTAAGTTACTGGTGTGTGATGATAGTATGGTTGGATCCATGCTCACTGCTCTTTCATATTCTCTCTGCTGGAAGGATGTGAGTTGCTGACTTCAAGTTGTGATGATGGTATGACTGTATTATGCTGACTGCCCTTTCATTTGTTTGCTGCAGGCTGTAAGTTGCTTGAGATGATGGTATAGTTGGATTTGTAATCACTTCTCTTTCATTTTCTGTCTCCTGGCAGGATGTGAGTTGCTGGTGTGTCATGATGGTATAGTTGAATCCATGCTCACTGCTCTTTCATTTTATGTCTGCTGGCAGGATGTAAGTTGCTGGCTTGTGATGATCTATGGTTAGATGCATGCTCACTGCTCTTTCATTTTCTGTTTGCTGGCAGCTTGTAAGTTGCTGGCTTGTAATGAATCAAATGATGGTATGGTTGGATCCATGTTCACTGCTCTTTTATATTCTTTCTGCTGGCAGGATGTAAGTTGCTGGCTTCTGATAATGGAGTGTTGGATACACACTCACTGCTCTTTCATTTTCTGTCTGCTGGCAGTATGTAAGTTGCTGGCTTGTGATTATGATATGGTTGGATCCATGCTCATAGATCTTCCATTTTCTCTCTGATGGCAGAATGTAAGTTCCTGGCTCGTGATGATGGTATGGTTAGATCTATTTTCATTGATCTTTTATTTTTTTCTGGAAGCTTGTAAGTTGCTGGCTTGTGATGATGGTATGGTTGAATCCATGTTCATTTCTCTTGCATTTTCTGTCTTCTGGTAGCTTGTAAGTTGCTGGCTTGTGATGATGGTGTGTGGTTGGATCTATACTCACTTCTCTTTCATTTTCTGTCTGCTGACAGGATGTAAGTTGCTGCTGGCTTGTGATGATGGGTTTGGTTGGATTTGTACTCACTGCACTTTCATTTTATCTCTGCTGGCAGGTTGTAAGTTGCTCGTTTGTGATGATGGTATTGTTGGATTCAGCTCACTACTCTTTCATTTGATCTCCGCTGGCAGGTTGTAAGTTGCTGGCTTTAGGTAATGGTATGATTGGATCCATGCTCATTCTCTTTCATGTTCTGTCTACTGGCAGGGTGTAAGTTGCTAACTTGTGATGATGGTATCATTGGACCCATGTTCACTGCTCTTTCATTTCTCTCTACTGGCAGGATGTAAGTTGCTGGCTTGTGATGATGGTATAGTTGGATCCATACTCACTGCTCTTTCATTTTCTGTCTCCTGGCAGCAAGTAAGTTGCTGGCTTGTGATGACGGTACAGTTGAATCCATGCTCATTGCTCTTTCATTTTCTGTCTGCTGGCAGGCTGTAAGTTGCTAGTTCATGATGATGGCATGGTTGGATCCATTCTCACTGCTCATTTATTTTCTCACTGCTGGCAGTTTGTAAGTTGCTAGCTTGTGATGATGGCATGGTTTAATCCATGCTTACTGCTCTTTGATTTTCTCTCTGCTGGCAGGCTGTAAGTTGTAGCCTTGTCATAATGGAATGGTTGGATCCATGCTTACTGCTGCTATATTTTCTGTCTGCTTGCAGGATGTAAGTTGCTGGCTTGTGGTGATGGTATGGTTGTATCCATGCTTATTGCTCATTCATTTTATGTCTGCTGGCAGAATGTAAGTTCCTGGCTTGTAGTAATGGTATGGTTGGATCCATGCTCACTGCTTTTTCATTTTCTCTCTGCTGGCAGGATGTAAATTGTTGATATCAAGGCATGGATTGACATTCATTAATGTTTTTTTTCTTGTGCTCCATGCTTCAAATTGCATTCATTCACTCAGCTGGTATGGTTCCATTGTTGAAAATTTAGATTTTATGTGAAGGTATTTCATTTATTCAGGATGTATGTTGTTGGATCTTTTTGTATCTTCTATGTTATACATTTTATACCAGCTTCATGATTTTCTTGAATCAATGGTGCAAGAGGAAATGATGTCCCTGGTCTGTTTGTTCATAAATTATGTTTTACCATTCACTTATACTTTTTAGCTTAAAGGTTCTAACATCCAGCAAATATGCTTCTTTTCCACTTGTATTTGTCTTTTTTCTTGTCTTTTTCTGTACTATGATCTATCTCACAATCTAATCTTGATTATAGCTGTTTTGATTATCTTTCTCCATTCCTTTCACAGTTGGAGCAATCATACGGGAGATCCTCTGTTTACTTCCTTTCAGCAATTCATTCATTCAGTGCATTCTACCAACATTTCATCGGCTATTGCAGAAGCTGTTCAATCCAAGGCCCATGAAATTGATGTTCTGTGTGAAGCAATTGCTGATATCATTTTAAAGAATCCTTTAGGTAAACTACATAATATTCCAGATTCTATTATCTTAGGAGTTACAGATCACCCTGCTTTAGAAAATACCCAGGCATCAGTACAAAATGTCACACAAGTTGTTCATGCAGATGTATTACCAACCAACAATCCTGGTGATATATTGATGCAACACCAGGAAGCAGATGAAGAGATGCATGCCAATGTTTCATTGGCAGAAACCAGACATCATAGTGGTTTACCATTGGAATATGTGTTGCAAATCATCATTTAGTACCATACTATAGACGATCCAACCCATGTTCTACAGTCATTCAATGCATATCTAACCATATCCGACACATATGTAACAATGTTCGACATGTTCGACTCATGTTCGACTCATGTTCGACTCATGTTCGACATGTTCGACGCAATGTTCTACTTTCCCACGCTCATGT
>JBBPOJ010001763.1:0-11589 GCA_038091395.1 Leccinum rimulosum
ATCACACTGCTAAGCGTTCTTCTTTCTTTTCCATCAACACTACGCGACCTGTCACCTTAGTCTATCTGCCGCAAACCTGCCCCGGCTTCCCTGAGCAGAAACTTGAAAGTGCCTTTTCGGTAGGGTTACTTTTCGGCGATAGAGACTGCATATGCTGATATTACTGCACGCTTTTCTGCAAGGTCGAAATGTGTCCTCGCTACGGCAGCCATTTCGGCTCGAAGTTGTGTTGAAGTGGCATACCAGCAGCTTGTGTAACACTGGTGGGACGCTGGCAACAGAGGATCGTCCATCAGAGTGCTTGCAGCTACCAGTAGTGTATGGATCTAATAATTAGTATACATAATGCATGTGGGTACAATGGCGCTTCGTCTTCATCATTTCAAGCCCGAATTTGACCCTGGCTTCTCCTCATTTGAGGGCTCGGAGTAAAGCTACCGGATACACATGAGCGCTTGAGCAGCCATCGTAGCATTTACTATCTTTTGAGGAGAATAGGCTTACTGGTTCATGTTTGTCAGTTTCTGAGGAGCTTTCGTTTCCCAGCCGCGATGCAATAACCCGCTGATATTCCCGAAGGATGCGCTGGTAAGCCGCTTTACCGATAACATTCACGATATCGATTTCGTATTCCTTAAACTCCTGTTGTGCCTTGTCCCAGGAGGCCTGGTCCTTAGCAGTGTACGTCTTGGTGAGGGCTCTTGACCAGCTCAGCGCAGTGTTCTTATAAGAGAGGGGTCGCAACGACGGCATCTTTCAGTTTTGATCTTGTTAGAGGAGGCCTTCTGCCTTCGGGTGTGAAAATGTGACACACCGATTCATAGAATTCCTCGCGGGCGCGTACCTCAGCTAATGCGTTAGCGTATGCGCTAGCATATGCACAATTCCATGATAAATTCTGAGGCGCCCGGTGATGCTTGCAAACGGATTTTCCGAGACGGCTGTTAGCGTAGTACGTTGCGTCATGAGTGATTCCAGGAGTTGGAGGAGGGTGGTAGTTTGAAGGAGGTTTGCGTTGGGGTGCGTCGACTCGGAGTGGTGCGTCGACTCGGAGTGGTGCGTACTCGGGACTCATTGTGACTGTGCGGCACTAGCAGTGACAGGCGTGATGCAACATTTTACAAGAAATAGATAATATACATCGTTTTCCCACAGGATCCGGACCCCAAAGACTTCAGAATATAATAGCCTCGTAGGTATATCTTACAGGAACCTTCCGAACACATACTTGCCAGAGATCGCCGATGCCGAGCCTGGGAACTAACGTCACGCCGGTAGATGTTGTAACCGGCTCAACGCCTGCCTGATGTCCCGACAGCATCCGAAGGAGCAGATCGGGAGTGAGCATTGAAGGACGGTGGAAAGGAGGTCGAACGTTACGGAGTGGGTGTGCTTGATGTCGGCCCACCGGGAGGTGAAGACCCGAGCCCTCCATTCCGTAGATAGTCCGCAGTAGATTTGGCGTGTGCGAACGGTAAACTTGCTAATGTGTGAATAAGTCAAAACAAAAAGTCAACTGTAAAACCTACGTTGGACGACAGCCAGCTGATCGAAAACATCGTACACATCTTAATTCGTTCGAATCGCTCCGAACCGTCCGATCGGGTCACCTTCTGAAAGATCCCCATAAACGTCGGAGAGGAGGGGTCGACCCGGAATGCGAGGTGCAGGATTCGCCGGAATTCATGCCCTTCGAAGTCAAGCTGTGGGCCAGTGTAAGCAAGATATGATAAGCCTGAAAGTGAGACACCTACCGCGCCGGTGCTGCTCTCATGGAACATTGCAAACCCGGTTTTGGTTCTCCACTCAATCAGGGAAGAGGCAAATACCACGTTATCTTCATTGATGGGTCCGATCACTTCGCAGGCGATTTGCTGCGCCACTTCGTGACAATGTTGCCTGAATAGAACAGGGACTTCGGCGAATAAAGATTGGGCCATTTTGTTGATGAACTCTCGCTCGCCGATGTGAGTGCGAACGGCGGTCGTTCCAACTGCGATATCCACTGTATTCGCACCTCCGAGTCAGCAAGCAAAATTGTATAGGTGTTAGTGTCCACATACCGTCTTCGAAGTCGAGAGTGGGATCCTCCATAAGTATCGTCTCGTATAGGCTGTATATTCTGACCACCCATTGAGCGGTGGTCAAGTTTGTGAGACGCTTGGTTCCCAAGAAAGACCACACTTCCAGCATTAACTCCCGGTATAAACGATTCCAATTGTAGGCATGGAACCTTAGAAGTCGAGCCGCAAATTCGTCTGGAAATAGTCGACAATCAGTAAAAGTAGTATGAAAGGTTGGGATTAGTAAAGAGCTCACCTGAATGGTTTGAAGCAAAGCGTAAGGCGAGCGAATGGTCGTCCTCAGGAACCGGTAAGGGAACGGTGTGGGGATCTGGAGACACAGGTCCGGTAGGACGAGAACCTGCACCCGAAGACGGACCAGACTGAGACGGACGAGAACCTGCACCTGAAAACGGACCAGGTTGAGACAGACCAGAACCTGCACCCGAAGACGGACCAGACTGAGACGGGCGAGAACCTGCACCTGAAAACGGACCAGGCTGAGACAGACCAGAACCTGCACCCGAAGACGGACCAGACTGAGACGGGCGAGAACCTGCACCTGAAGACGGACCAGGCTGAGACAGACCAGAACCTGCACCCGAAGACGGACCAGACTGAGACGGACCAGAAGAATGATCAAAAGGCCGACCAAAAGATGGGCCAGAAGCAGGACCAGAAGTGGAAAGCGGTGGAAAAGCGGGAGGGAATAGCGAACTGAGATGTGGTGCAGCGGTCACTGGCCTGTCGGAGTCCCATAGCCAGTTGTAGTAGGCCATCTCAGGGGGGTTGTTTTGACCAGCGCCCGGTGACCCAAACTGTGGGCCAAACACCGGCGGGGGGGTAGGTAGGACTAGGTAGTCGGGCTGTAAGGCTGCGTCCGGACCGTTTAGCTCCCTCCACAGTACGGTCTGCATAACTGTCGCGTTAGCATGGTCACGATGAAGCGTATCCTCGAGTGCATCCGAGTCAGCAGGTGTGTCGCCATCATGGCCAGTGAGGCCAGTGGCGAAGCCGAACTGAGACCAGAAGTCGGTTGGATCCATGTCGCCGGTGAACGAAGGGGTGCTCCGAGTCGCTGTAAATAAATAAGCTCTGATATGCAGTAAGACGGCCTGTACCAACGCCTGAAAATTGCGGCCCAAGACAACAAAACGTGGCCTCGAGGGAAAAAACGTCATAATGTATTGCTCTATCCTGCAATCTATGCCTAAAGGACAGTTAGCTGGTAGTATATCGGGAACGATCTGTGCATGTCAATAAAATATACTGGGGAAATGGGGCTAACGAACCTTCATATCCAAATCACGGCGAACACTTGATATGATCAGGTGCCTCGCCGCTTGACTCAATGGGTATATGTAGCCGGCAAAGTGACGTACCGTTGCTTCTCGGCCCATTGAGCATGACTTCTCGAGTCCTCGTTGGGGCTCACATAAGTTGGCTCGGGACTTGGTGTTAGAAAAAACAAACATACTATACTAGGCCAGATCCGTGCAAGCATCAATCAGATCTAGAGTATATCGGGAAGAATCTGTCTTGACAGCTCTGGCTTAATAAACGACTTACCGTATTGGCATACAACTTGCAGACACGTTATTCTGGGTTGGCGTGCTGTGTGAGTATTATGTCAGTCTGCCTACCCGCCGTGTTTGTATCCGCTGAACCTTTGTTTTATTACTTAAATGACTCCAAAGTTCCCAGTTACTGGACACTCCGGGACTCCTGTAAATAATGGGCCTGCTTCCTCTGCATCCGAGTCTGGCTACTAGCATGTCCGCCCCGCAGCCCATGCATCTTCGGCCCGGCGCCGGGTGGGGGGGTCCGCTGCCAGTGCGACCTTTCATTCAGGATTGCGGCGCACTCAGTGGTGGATATCGCCACGACCAAAGCGCATATTCTAGCATCCTTGCTGATGTTGCCGCCCGTGAGGCGTTCTACGAATCGGTGCGACAATTTTTTCCCAGCAGAAAAGTTCCTCTGACAAATTATCATCAAAAGACGCCGTCGTTGCGACCCCTCTCTTACAAGGACGCCGTGAAGAGCTGGTCTAAAGCACTCGTCATGATGTACACTGCCAAGGACCCTGACTCTTCAGACAAAGCACAACGGGAGTTTAAGGAATACGAAATCAACATCGTGAACGTTATCGGTAGGGTTGCTTACCAACGCACCCTTCGGGAGTATCAGCGCGTTATTGCAAAGCGGCTGGGAAACAACGCCTTCCAAGTTGGAGCCGAGCTTGAAGTGGTGAGCCTATTCTCATCAGAAGATGTTACGTCTTATGGCAGCTCATGCGTGTACGTTTAACAGTCCTCCCCGTCGACTTCTAGCTCTTCCTTAGACTGAATTGGTGCTCATATTATACACTCCTTTGCTTCCTTCCCTATCAACGCTTATGTGCCATGTAACTCGCCTATGTCAGTCTATGTACCAGTTGTACTTGGTATCGCACTCAAATGTTTTTCTATTTGTTGTATGTATAATAATAGCCTTCTATGCTATGTCGCTGTCCGAGTCACGGATATACAAGATCTCGATTCGTAAAGATTCCCGTTTGTCACTAGATGGGCCGTCGTTGTCGCTGGCACTATTCGTGCTCACTGGCATCACTCAGAAATCAAGTTCGCTTATTGAGATACGTGATCCTACCACTTGACAATACTATTCAACGTACGTGGACAAATTTACATCATAATAAAGTGGGTTGCAGATTTGAAAACACGATAACGTCACATAGCGCCGTGTTTAGAGCTGATGCCCGGTTTGCAACGGGTGTCAAAAGGGCCTAAGACTTACCGCTGCCACAGCTGAAGCGCTAATACCGCTTCCTCTTCAGCAACGATCTGGATAATGCTGGCTACGTATGGGCGCAGTGGGGCACCAATCACAACCTTACATAACTCAGAGCCCAGACCTTCGGCCCGGGTCTCTCCATTTTCCCGCGAGCGAAATTCAGGAGAGCCACCTTGGCCCTCCCTTCGCTAGATCATAGCACGCTTTATCGGAAAGCAGGGGCATTGGCTAGCGCGTTGTCGATGATGATGCGGGTGGCGACATGAGCACTGTGCGAAGCGCCGTTCTTGTTAAACCGTGACTGTACGATACGTTCCATAGACATGTTCGTAGCTCGGATTAGCAGAGAGAGCTACAGGCGGGGACTCGTAACGATTACGATGCCTTGGACCATGGCCTGAATTAATACGTATGCCCACTTTGATCTTCGCAAATGGAAAGGCGGGGGCAGTACTCACGACATGATGGCCCTCAGTCTATCTGCGGCATAATCTGCCACAGCATCGCCGAATAGTCTGCCCGCAGATTTGAGAACACGCTTGCAGTGAAATCGCTTGGGAGGCATACCTGTGTGGTTGGGGCTGAAAGTGAAGGTTTGTGCACGGATGGTTAACTGGACAGCAATTTATCAGCTTCATCTTCCTGTACTAGGCAGGGAGGGTCATGGGATTGTACCGGTGAGTGGAGCTCTGACTGACGGCACGTACTCGCTTGAGGTCGTTAGGTAGGCCGAAGACGCAGCTTAACTTGAAGGTGCGTAACATCGACAAGGAGAATGTGAATTGGGCGTGATCGAGGTACGTGCCAGTGATACGGCACAACCTCTTCCGAATATCTGATCTTCCGTCTAGTATGGTCTTTCTTGATCCAAAGAGCGCTATCTTTGTAGATACCAACGCCGCTCGTGTGTGATACAGCCAACCACATCCATCCAACATATTCCCGTAAAATTTGGTCGTGATCTTGTTCGTATCTGCCAGTGCGTCGTCAACCCCCCACATCGTCCCAATCACAGACCAGAACCCTGCAAATTGCACCACCGACGCCAAGTGGATTACCTCGTCTGGACTTCCCTCATCTCCGACCGTCGTATGGCAGGCAGACAAGTAGGCAAACTCCGCGTTCTCTAGCTCGCATCCCATGATCCGTTCCATTGTGAACCGGCCGCCGTAGAGACCAAATGCGGATTCAAAGGGTTGCTTCCTGTTTGGGATTCCGTGGCAGGCTTGATGGTCCCGAATCGACCATGTCCCAAGCCTCGAAGGAGCTGAAGACGAGCGAGTGGGTTCGCTTATGGATGCCAAGCATGTGGGCTGTGCCAGAGTGGTGTTATCCGAAAAGGGTCGGCCAACGGGAGAATGATTGAACTCAGCCTATTTGAGCTGCATGGGCTGCCATGCCGATCACTATGAGCCTGGAATTTGAAGAAGAGAGGAAAGCACTAACCTGAACGCTAAGCTCTAAACCAAGCAAGATTCAAAGCGTGCGGCGTGCCGCTAAAGAGGAAGACACGGACGGGAGGGCAACGCTGCCGGCACAGGCCCTGCAACAGTTCCAGACAGAGGTCTTGCCAGTCCACTTGGGAGATGGGGAGGGTCAGATACCACACAGACTCAGGTAGCGTAGCTTACTAACTCCTTCAAAGTTTTCCTGATCTTATCTGCTCTCGTGATCTCGAACAATATACCCATGTCTTGCAACAATACCTCTACGAGCGTTCCTCCCCCTAGCTTTTGCGCCTCGGGATTCGTTTATGCATTACCGCGAACGAGACCACAACTCCTATTCGAGAGGTTGAAGCGCTACCTCACATTCCCCAACCCAGGTTCGTCCTTTGGCAGTAGAAGCGGGCGTGGGTGTTTTTTAAAGTTCGCTACAAGTACACATTGATCGAGGCCATTGAATGAAAGAGGCGGTGTGAACGTGCCTACTAAACTAAGCAGGCTAAGCCTATCATGTTGTTTTTGGGGGCGCTGTGTATGTGAAGAAAGTTCTTGAGAACGTACTGGTACGCAGTCGAGATTCTTAGACGCCTTCCAATTTGGTGTGTTCACAGGCCACATCGGAATTATCCGATCACCAAAATGCATGATGCAGCCCAAGCGCTTCCTAAAACGGAATATCGGGGACGCTATGTGTCATTAAACTTGCTCACTGGCGGTCGTGTAGTCGTACGATAACTAAACAGGGCGAACCTGAGAGCCCCCCTTATAATTAAGGGCTGGAACCACTGCTGTGCACGGTCTAGCTCAACTCAGCTGTACCGATCTAGAGAAGGCGCAGGGAGTGATCTAGAAATGACTGACTGCGGCAAGACGCTTAACAGGCATGAAAACGGGATCGGCTGATGAGCGGGTTTCAGACTGGCTCAACGTAGCGGCGTTTTGGATATCAGCTGAGATAAGTTAATCACGGTAAGAAGCGGAGAGACTGATTCAGATTCCTGACCTCGTTGCGACCATGCGTCGCGGCGATAATCTATATTGAGTTCTTTTTTTTTCGTTACTTAAACCCGGATGGACCGGGGACTTCGGACACCAAGTACGCCATTTCATTTCGTTCGTCAGTGTTCGCATGACTCATCCGATACAATTTTCCCACTCGCAGCGGCGATCATCTTCTTGAACTTGAAGGAATACATTCGATCGGGCATGTTTTGACGATTTGCTGTGAACTTCTTCACTGTTAGCATACGCTCCAATAAGCTGTTGAGAATGTCGCACTCTGTTATTCTATC
Source organism: Leccinum rimulosum (assembly GCA_038091395.1). Classification (NCBI taxonomy): domain Eukaryota; kingdom Fungi; phylum Basidiomycota; class Agaricomycetes; order Boletales; family Boletaceae; genus Leccinum; species Leccinum rimulosum. The sequence continues at coordinate 7,597 of JBBPOJ010001763.1, forward strand.
GTAGCGCCGTACGGATCAGATGGGCCCGCTGCCTGTTTGCATCCTGTGCTGCCTTCCTTTTTCATTCCCACCCGTCTGATTTTCGGGTTCACGGCCATTGAGGACCGAGGTCACTATTCAGTTACGTAATGTTACGTAATCGTACCCTTTTGCAGACGGCGGCCCATTTGCGCCTGAGTACTAGTACTGAGTACTGAGTCCTGACAACCTCCCCGCTATCGTGGGAGTCGGGGACTGAATGGGGTAACGGGCTGGCAGGGTATTGTTTACGTCGCTTCAATTTATCGTTACTTCACGGAGATTCGCGCTACGTAAGCTGCCATTGTCAACGGTTAGCCCTTTTCGTTGAATTCACTGCGAGCGGGGCTGATCATTGATTTGAACTGCAGTTCAAGCCAGAGCTGTTCGGTGGCATATACGCAGGATTGGTCTTACGCCGATCAACAGCAGCTCTTGACAACTCCATCTATGAGATTGTCTGAGCGAATGGCTCATTTTTCCTCCCTCTGTTTTACGAGTCCGCGCTGGCCCAGCAGGAATAGCCGATTCATCAGGATTCTCCAAGGAGCTCGAGTCGTCCAGATACCACACGTCGTCCTTCCACCCGCACCAGTATGCCTGCAATGCTGCGCCACGTCATGAACGTGGCATCCAAGCTAGGGGAGGTCGTTCGTGCCACTCGACCTGGCTGTTCAAGGAGACCAAAGTCGGTGTTGTCACGTCCATCGAGCCTGAAGACACAGTTGGCGGAGGGAGCGGCTGGCCAATAATGCCATCGACATTCCACTGCAAGAAATCGAGGTGCTTTCTTACGTGTACGGTTGGCACGCCATGTGCCAGCCGTGTCGTATCGTTGGCGGTGGCGTAGTTCGCCCATCAGTAAGCCTCCCCTGCTTCGCCGCCCAAGTCCACCGTGGACAATTGCTGACTTCTTTGCCACAGCTTGCTGGCGAACTCAAAGACGATTGCCGGTGCGTCCCCCGCCTTCCTTCTGGTGATAAATCGCCACACGCTTGCAGAGCACGAAAGTAACTGCGGTACAGGGCAATGACAAGCTTCTCAACAGCACATATCCGTCAGCTCTCCGCGACCGCCTTGCAAAGCGAGTGAGTGACACCTTGTCGAGCTCATTTTCAATATTTTTAGACAACATAACGAACCAGGCAGCGCTGGCCCTCGCTACCCGCAGCGGAGCGGCACTAACAGATGCTGATCTCGCCGCCTGGACTTCATCTCCACAGGTATGGCACCCGCCCGATTCCCACCAAGACGGAGTTTCACTTGCAGCCCCTCTCTAAAGACTGGGTTCGTCGCCCCTCTCTGCTTATCGTTTCTCTCCGAGTCGGGATTGGTCAAACCGGTCAAGCAACTCGTCGAGCATCCCGCCTATTTGTTGCAGTCGACCTCACCAAATGGGCCGAACAGAGGCAAGCTGCCAAGACCGGTTCTTAACTTCCCACGCCTGGGTAGTTCTCCGAAACGTAGTCAGCGTGCTCACTGTCAAGAGCGACGCCCTGGTCAACCTCGGCAGCAGCTCTGAGATAATCGCCTTCACCAATGTTTGACAGGGTATGCAATTTTGGTTCTCTCCCTCAATCTGGCGCCAGTTGGATGGGGCACCAAGTTGCTGCTGTATTTTATAGACTCTTCGTATGCGGAAAGCAAGGCATGATTTGCAACCAACTCATTTCTGATGGCCTCCCTGGGGGACGTTCGGCGGCGTCAATGTCGTGCCGTTGTGACGGCGGCGTTTCGTTGAAGGTGCGCTGTCGTTGCATGCGCCACACCCTCGGGCATACCTTTGGCAGAGCGAAGACCAGGCGCCGTTACCGTCGTATCGGCGCCCCCGCCCTGCATGGAGACGCCAGGCACAAGGCTTGAAGCTGTGCGGCCTGTAGCATGTCTTCTACTACCCGGCAGCTTTTATCCAGGAACATCCGACGCATGGCCGACGGCTAGACCAGGAGTCCAAAACAATACAGAAGCACCGACTTGACGCCACAGCTGGACACAGAGCTGGTTGGTTAATGTTGAAGTAAGTTGCTGCCCTCGCGGCTCAATTAGAAGCTAAGTAACTTGTGTAGGATTGGCTTCATGAAGTATCGTCTGACGTGAAGAGAAAATGCCAAGCCAACGGCTCTGGGTCCAGCTCCCTGAAGGCAGTAGCCGAGGCTGTCAGCATGATGCCCAACTGCGTGCACAGTTTGTTGCGGTTCCGCTGGGCGATGAGGCTCAGTCAATACCATCTGCTATATATAAGGAGGCCGTGACATCTGAATTCTTTGAGGACGACGAAGAGCCTGAGTGGGCGTGGAAGAATGCATGGAAGAGGGATGAGAGTGTACATGCATGCCTTTTTCCATCACTGTCAGTTAGTGACCTGGATATAGATTTACCACGCGAGGTGTTGCTGAAGCTATAACATCTGTTCAGAACTTTGCTGCATGACTGAGGGATGGTATAGGGCGTGTTCGGTCGCGAAAGCCAGAGGTGGCTGGTATTCGTTCGACACCTCTGAGGGGAAACGACGAACGGAATTCATTATCAGCTCATCTGATGCAAAGCGTGCTATGACTCCTTAAGCGTAAGATAGTCGACGGTGATCAGGGTTCTGACATTTATGTCGGTCGAGAGAAGGATGATGCGCCTCCCGTGAAGAAACTTGCGCTTGCGTCGTGAGAAATAAGCCTCTAACATCTTTATTGTAGCCTATTCGTTATAAGCATGGGTCGTTAGACCGATTGTATTGTTGTATCTTGCAAGCGTTACTACCATACCAGATTTTTAGAGTTTCTGCAGAAGATTGACAATGCGGCTTTCGAGCAGCGAACATGCGAACATGCCTAACTTGAACTGTTTAACAGAGCGCCTCACATTCCTGAAGGTGAGCAGCATTCTGACAGACTGAACCTGTTACCCTACTGACGTTTGCAGCTATTAGCGGTCAATACCGTTTCTCACGTTGAACGCATCGCAACGGGCTTTACTTTGAATTTGGCATCGAGTTTCAGATGCGAGAAAACGGCAAGCTGCCAGAATTACAGATCTGACCCCGTCAGTGGTATATTTCCGCCCCGTCCCATTCTGTAGACGCATGCTCAAAAACCCTGCATTTTCTAGGCAGACATGCTGCCGGGGTTTGGCTCGCTTTTACGAGCGTTTGTTGCCCATGGTATGCAAACCTATTGTTTCTCTGACGTCCCTCTGTTCAGAAAATTCTAGGGTACACGACAATTTCCGAAAGAGAGCAAGTTTTCCGAGGTATATCACCTCTTCCCAAGTGTAATTCTTAGGTTCTGGGGTCTCGCAAGAATATCGGCGATTCAAACGCGTAAATATCCACCTCAAATACCAACTATCATTTTTATGTGTCTCTTACTGCCCTTTGGGGTGCCGTTGAGAGGCATGCTGGCTTCTCCCACAGCCCCCTCTTTTCACCATCCTGCACCCCCGGGAACTCAATGCTATTGGCTCGGAACATAAGAACTATCAGGCAGACGCTTGGTGAATTTCCCAGCTAAACGAGACCTAGGCTAGAGAAATAAGGTCACCCTTTCTGTAAATTTGGCACAGGAAACCGCGAGACGGTGAGTGCAGCTGGGAGGGAGATGCTGGCCAAAGCAAAACTACTGATTGATAGCAATGCAAAGGGGGAACATCAACGTAACTGGGACCGCTGCATTTCCCCGCGTGTCTTCAAGAGTGCCTTCCCCTACTCCGTCTTCAACCTCGGCCTCAAGTGAGGTTGAGCCGGACAGTGGCACAGTGGGTCGTGGCAAAGTAACCATCCACCTGGCAAGAGAAGGGTTTGGTATGCCTTTGTACTCGCGACAAGCAACTACCACTCATGACATTCCGCAGGCGGCAACCCTACCGAAAAGGCACTTTCAAGTTTCTGCTCAGGGAAGCCGGGGCAGGTTTGCGGCAGATAGACTAAGGTGACAGGTCGCGTAGTGTTGATGGAAAAGAAAGAAGAACGCTTAGCAGTGTGAT
>JBBPOJ010001764.1:0-11566 GCA_038091395.1 Leccinum rimulosum
AACGATGGTGTCATCATGAGTCAGAAGGATAGGGAAAACTCGGAACGGGGACGGAAGGAATAGGAACTGGAGACAGGAAGAAGTAGGACCGTCAGCGATGTGGAACGAGATGCGAAATCGCCCGAGGTCTATGATACATCGTGAATACAAGGTAAAGGCGATAAGCATAGCAGAAGGAAAGAGAAAAGAGATACATAGAATGTCTAGGAGACAGTCGTAACATTACCCCCCGTGTAGCCTTGGAGTCACCGACCCAAGCTCTAATATTCGATCCCAGTCCAGGGATGGTTGTCGTACATGTTAGTGTCGGCTGCGCCATTATAGACGTCCTCTTGGTCATAGTCGTAGTCGGGAGAGGGAGAACGACCAATGAGGGGATGATGGATAGGAGGAGGACGAGCGCGACGAGATGAGGTAGATCCTCGGGGAGAGCGAAAGAGTTTGGCGCGACCTTGTCCCGAGCGAGCGGAATGATAGGACGACCGAGAAGAGGAAGACGACGGAGAAACGGAGGGGGAAGGCTTCGGAGCACGTCGTTTGAGGGGGCAAGCTCCAAGTTGGGGATGTCCAGGGGCCGCTTTAAGACAAAGAGGGCAGGAGTAGTGAGGGCAGTCGATGCGGATGTGGCTGAGGCGGTGGCAGGAAAAGCACGACTTAGGATATAACCTGTGTCGGCGATCTACGGGGAGGTCGAGCTCTCGATCCAGCCTAGCTTCTACCAAATTCATGACGGCATTCTCCCGAGCATCTAGGGGGAGGGAGGACGTGGAGGGGGTCGACGCGATAGAGGGAGTGGGTGGCGGGGAGCGATAGGCGGGGTCAGTGTTCTCCAGGTGTTCCTCTTCGTCGCCGTGAACAGAGACAGAGTTGAACATCGCTTCTATTTTGTCCAGCTCGTCCATCTCGGCGGTTCCTAAGGGGGAGGACGACGCAGAGTCTGGGGTCCATAAGAGTGGGAGAGTCCCTTCAGGAGAGACAGCTTCGACTTCAGCGACGTGGAGATGGAGCCTGAGCTAGTGTTGTCATGACTCGACTTGGTTCAGCTCAGCTCGGCTGCCGGCAGTTTAAAAGCGACCACGCTAACCGTAACCAGTCACGGCATCTATGTCAACTCGGCCGAACTCGGTTAACCGGTGAAGCTGGTCAAAACCGAAAGGTGGGAGACCGGTCAGAAATTGGAGGTACAGTTACAAAAGGATACAAGTTTACAAGACTAGTACAACATTCCTTGACCCATAGATAGCTAGCTGTCCAACAAAGATGATACTGACTACTCTACATGATATACGTCAGCAACACTGGTGCCAGGCCCATTATAATCCAAGATCCGACTCCGACCGAGTCATTTTACGCGTGCCTGCTGCAGCCTTGGACTGCGGCGAAGTGGGGGAGTAATTGATGATATGCGCGAGCGATTGCGTTGACTCGGATGTATGCTGTAAAAATCTCACTATCTATTTGCAGAATGTGATGATGTACTTACGGTTGCCGAGGGATTCGTGGCTTTCTGGCCTTTTCTTTTGGCTCACACCAAGCTGCGGGACCAGAGGTAGAAATCTTGTAGTCGATAGGTGTGGCCGCGGCGACAGGAACTTGGCGTCGTTCCGGAGTTAGTGTTTGCGTCGAGGGAATATGTGGGAAGTCAAGGTCGGCAGGGAGTGCTGGTTGCTGTTGTGCGATATGAATTATGCTCTGTAAGGTTGAACGCAGATACTCGTAATCTGGTTTTTGGGTGAAGGCGAGACGACGTGCGTGATCGAGGATAGCTGTGAGCTCACTGGGAATACTACCCACTAAGTTAGGCTCAGCTAAGAATGCTTGTTTTGCGTTGAAAATGGCTGGACGCGAGGGACTCCGACCATCCTGAGAGAGCCAGGGAAGCGATCCGTGTTGGAGGAAGATGAGGGTGTATGCCAGGGACTCTACGTCATCCCGGCGTCCCAACTGTAGGCCGAGGTGACTGTTAACGGAGGCAAAGGCAGGGGTGCCTACGAAAGAAAGGTGGTCCCGCATAGGAACATGAACACGTGATGATGGATCACGGTACTTCTGGGCAATACCGAAATCGATAAGAAAGACCTCCTCCTGTGACTCGCCGACACCCATCAAAATGTTGTGGGGCTTGACATCTCGGTGGATGAAGTGACGGAAATGGACAAGCTCGAGACGGGATACCTATTTAACAAAAGCATTACGAGGAAGCCTTAACATACATACGAAACTCACCATTTGGATCCCAAGCTTAGCAACGTGAACGAGGGTAAATCTGGATGGCGTCTGCTCAAAAAGACACTGAAGCGAGGGTCCAAGACTCTCCAGGACCATGGCGCGATATAATCCCTCTGTTCCTAACCAGATACATCGTGGGATCCCCGGGCTTCCTTGTAGTTCCTTGAGGACTTCATATTCGTGATCCAGATACGAATTGGGGTCAGTCAAAGGGTGACTTGAAGGCTGTAACTTGATAGCGACCTCGACGTCAGTTATGATATCTCGTGCTCGATATACGTTGGCTGGGGAATAAATCATATGTCTGTTGTTTCGGTGAGAGTCAAGACAGTAGACCCGTAAAACTCACAATATGAACCTGTTCCTAATTTCTCTCCAATCCGATACTGACCATCCACATGAATAACTTCAGATTTCATTGTTGATCATTGCAGCATTGTGAGAAATGTTGAGACACTGCCTCACTAAGCAATGTTATCCTGATTCCACGCTCGGACCAGTTGGTTTGCTTAGTAACACTTCTTCTCTACCTTACTACTTGCGGCGCACACTGCTGTTCTGAGGCGCTGCCTCACGCTCGCCCGCGGGCTCGGACAAGTTGGTTTGCTTAGTAAGTCATAATTTTACAGTCTCACAAACTAATGAGTTTGGTTCAGGGCGGCCATCTCTTGTCTCTGGACTCTAGAGCGGTACCGTGGAGTATAATGTCGCAGAAAAGGTAGTTTCTGATGGCAGCGAAATGATAAATCTGCTTTCACCAGGCCCGACATACCGAAAAAATTCCGGACAGATTTTTAGCCTAGGCCTAGGCTCCAATATTTCCAATGTGGCCGCCACTGACTGGATTTGGTGAGCTTCGAAATGCACCATGCCACGTCAGCAAGTAACCACCATGAGTACGATGGCGAATGTCATTACCCCCACCCAGTCGTCAACAACTATCCGATCACACATTTTGAACATCGAACTCAGAGCCCCTAGAAGCCCCCTCTCTCAGTTGAGAGCTGCTCAGAGTCGTAGCCCATCCCCACAGAAAGTCCTGTTCAAGAATTGGAAGGACTCTCTCCAACAACCTCAGCATGCAATTGTTCAAAGCATCAATGCTACACTACAAAATCTCCTCCGTAAAATTGGATCGATATCTGCGCCTGAAATCAACGATCTCTTAAAGTCGGGTAAGTTCGGATTCAGATCTATTCGGATATTTAATCTATTGCTTACCTACTGGGTCGTTCGGTACTTGATCAACTAGAAAGCTTTCGCGATGTCGTGAGGTATCTTTTCCCCGGCAGCGGACATGAGGGCGCAGTCGGCGGAGTCACAGATACATCAGATAAGGCGGCTAAGGTCTGTACGTCTCCTGAATCCTTTTGTTTACTAATACACAGCATCTTGGCTGTCAATAGACTTTTAAAGGGGTTAGCTTACGCGAATACGACATCATCACCGATCTGTTGGAGAAGAACGTCCTTTCGAACAAGGCGAGGTAGGCATATTACTACACGTAATCAGACTTGCCACTAACTAGCGACAGATTGTCGTTTTTTCCCGATATCCTCATTGTCGAATTGGCGAGACCGATCCATGAGGAGCCTCTCGTGCAACTGTGCTGTACACTGAACTCAGCAGTGCTCCGTCTTCCTCTGAACCTGTGATTCATTTCCGTTGATGTGGGAATGAATTACCCACTTGACTCGCCAGACGGCAGCTTTTCGGCCGTTCCCGACATCGCCCTGGCGCTCAATTTCCAGTCGGGAAAGCGTGTGGGTTCTGAGGTCGCATACCTTGGTGAATGCACATTCTCTCAGGATCAGGATGCCCTCGAGCTTAAGCTTCAAAATGAAATCGATGCCTTCCCCAACGTTCTAATGGCGATGATGATCGTCATCCAAGAAGATGGATACCGCTCCCCTAAGGAAGGTTCGCGAGCGTGGAAGTACTTTCTCTCGAAGCAAGAGGCATACCCGTATGAGCAGTTCATGGATTTAATGACCGTGACCGAGGAAGATTCTCAATTCCTTGGTCCGGTCACTGTTGCTTCCCACCCATGGTCTCGTATCTCCGCCGTCGACTACTACGTTTGGGTCAAGGACGGTGATCAGAAGATTGATATCCAGGATCAGAGTCCCGAGAAAATGGCTCGTGGCGTGAGTGGGGTGCTATCACTGCTATGTAAAGGATGCGTAGGAACTAATACGTCACTTTAGACATTGTTTCCAGAGTCTTCCATGGATGCAGTGGATGCCATGATCCGCAAGGGATTAACCCAGATCAAGGAGTCTATCGTCGTATACACGAAGAAACTTAATCCCAACGAAGACACTGCTCGCCTCGAGGCTACTCCCCTTGCTTGGGATTTCGATTGGGATATATGCCGGCAAAGCATCGCCAATGCAATAGAGCGCACCGCACACTACCGCTTCAAAAAATGGTTTGCTAAAAGTTTCAGGGGACTCAAGCGAGGTATCGATGACGTCGACCACTCCGGTGACTATATTCCTTCCGAGTCCCCCTCTCAATCTGGATCTTCCACCTCTTCATCCGGATCTACCACATCTTCCCCCTCTCCCAAACCCTCATGTTCCAATGGCGGAGGTGTTCCTGCCAAGCGAGCCCGACGTCCGCCTGGACGTATCGTTGCCATTTCCCATGTTGAATCGTCAGTGATCATGGTGTCTGACCCAGAAGATTATGACGAGGAAGATTAATGCATTTCGGCCTTGTTTCAATTACGTTCGAATTAACCGGTACTCGTTTTCCAGTCGCCGTTTCAATTACATTTTGATTTAGACGTCTGCGCCCTGTCGTAAATTCTCATGTCACACTGTTGTACTCCGTGCTAACTTTTGACTCAATCGCTCGCTTGAGTGTGGATTCAAATTTCAGGGTGTGGCTCGTTGCAACTTGCAAGCACCTCGCAAGTTGACCCTATTAAACGACGACTCTGCTAAGATTTTCTGCACCTCTCGACGACGCCCTTCGCCTCTCTCTCACATTTCCTCGCGTGACCCTTTTACTCTAAGACGTCGATCGCCTCTCTCACATTTCCTCACGTTTCCTCCACCGTTTCTTTCACCTCTCTCTCTCACGTTTCCTCACGTTTCCTCCACCGTTTCCCTCTCGACTCTGCTAAGACATCCTTCGCCTCTCTCCCACGTTCCTCACGTCTCCTCCACCCTAAGATGTCCTTCGCCTCTCCCTCACATTTCTTCGCGTTTTTCTTGCCATGGTTCGCGGTCGTGGTCATACCAATGTACACGGCGGTACTACCCGTGGTCGTGCTGGCCGTGCTGGGGATGGCAGTCTCGAGACCCCCGAAGCACCTCAGGCTGTCGATATACCAGTTGTGCCACTAAACCCCACACAGGTTCTGGAAGATCACAGACCGCAAAGGGCCCGCCGTCCCCCCGGACGTTTTAGGGGATCTCGGGAGGATGAAGGTGAAGAATTTGACATCAACAATCACTCCGACGTTTCGGAGGAGGAAGAGGAGCCCCCGACTGGAGATAGACGCCATCCGACTCGTACAACCATGACTGACCCCGTCGTTGGCCTCGCTACCGACACTTCGCAGTCAACTCTGACTGATCCATTGGCTACACGGGGTAGTAAGCGTGCACAAGACATCCTCTTTTTCTATGACAAGAACCAGGAAGGGACGTTCTGTCGGTTCTGCCCGTAAGTCCGTTTTCAGCTCTCTCCTTTTGAGTTCTAACTTCGAGTCAGGAAACAATACGCTACTAGCAGCTCCAACACCACTCTTCGTGGTCACCTCGATGCACATGCACAACTTTACTTAGAGCAGGCGGACGCGGACCACTGGCCAGTGAGGGCCAAGTTTGCCGAGCTTGCGTTTGCATCAGGTTACACGATGAGGACGCTCAGGGAAGCCATCGCTCAGCCGGGTGTCAACATCTATAACCTCCCTCCACCGCCGCCCAAAGACCCCTCTGACCACACCCCCATGGATGTCACCCAACGGAAAGGAGCGCCAGGTGTCAATCTTCCCGAGTTCAGCCTTGATGGGCTTCATCAGTGCATAGTCAAGTTTTTGGTTGCCGAGGACGTGGTGCGTTGTACTGCTTCAGGGCAATACGTGATGACTCACAGGGCACTCTTTCAGGCAATTAACAAGATCGAGTCCCCGTTTTTCCGAGAACTGCTGCTTTTCTGCTGCCCCCGGAACGTAAGAAATTCGGACATCTCACATCGTACAAAACTCCGAGAACTCATTCTCGCTGCCTGGGGATCCAACTTCATTGCGCTCAAAGCGGATCTTGCGGTATGTCCGTCAACCCCTGGTGCTGCTTAAGTGACTGACACACTGTTAGGCAGCAATGGGCGAGGTATCTCTGACTGCCGATGTTTGGTCCAGCAACAAGCTGGACTCGTATCTTGCAGTAACTGCACACTGGATCGGAGAGAGTACGGAGGATAGCATCGCTGGCGCAAGCAAGTTGTGCTTCAGAACTGCGCTCATCGCATTCTACTACCTCCCTGGAAGCCACACCGGCACTGCTCTCGCTCGAGCACTATTGAAGATAATCGATCGCGCAGGAATCCCTCTCAGTAAGGTATAATATTACACTGCATATTGAATCAATATTTTATTCATCGAGTTTAGATCGGACATTTCACACTTGATAACGCCTCGAACAACGACACCGCCATGTCCGAACTTTCCAGGATTCTTCTTGAAGAACGTGAATTTGTATTCGACCCCATAGACCGCCGTATCCGCTGCTTACCTCATATCTTCAATATTTGTGTCCAACACCTGCTTGACGACTACACGAAAGCCGACTTCTCTCACTGCCCACGAACCTGGAAGAACGCCTCGGGCACGATTACCCACAAGGAACAATATGTGGAGAGCGTCTGTCAGAATCCAATTGGACGTGCTAGGGACGTCGTCCGTGTTCGCAATTCCAGCCAATGTCGTTCGAACTTCGAACAAACGATCAAGTCGGGCAACGAACACGAATGGTTTGTTAACCAGAGTGGCCAGCTGATCACCTTGCCTGTTGTCGAGTTCCTCCACGACGTCAAGACACGCTGGGATTCGACATTTATTATGATAAATCGCTTACGTGCTCTTCGGCCGGTAAGTCGCTCCCTCGATGTTTCCAAATCTGACTGACATAACCCTCTCTGCCAGGCCGTCACCTACTTCCTGAACACTCCCCGCAATGCTGAGATTTCAAACCGTTGCTTGACAGACTTGGACTGGGAGGTCCTACAAGATCTCGAAATCATTTTGCAAGTAAGTGTTCTTGTTCTCGATCAACTTGCGTACATGCTCATGCATTTTCTTTGCTTGCCTCTAGATCCCATCGCTTGCGCAAAAGACTATGTGCAGAGAGGAGGTACCGCTTCTAGGTGGTGCAGTCCCTGCTTACGAGATGTTTATGAAACAATGGAAAAAACTCTCCGACATGCCACAAGCACCTCATCTTCAAGCATTTATTTCCAGCGGGCTTGAAAGGGCGGAACATTACTATGATCGCTTTGGACGTAGCAAGGCATACCTATTTTCTATGTGTAAGTGTATCCACTTCGCTTTGTTCTGGATTATCCTAACTACTAATCATATCTAGTCGTTGATCCGTGTATCCGAATCTCTTGGGTGGAAACCCATTGGGCGGAAACAGAGATGATCGCAGCGGCGAAGGCCGATATTCGTCAAAAGGTGAGCAACGTCTCGTCAGTCCGTGAAGAAGTGCAATACTAATATACTTACAAGATGCAAGAGTACCGTGTGATGTACCCGATCAGCGATGTAACGGCGACAAGCCAGCCTGCACAACTTGATCACCCCCGGGCATTTGCCACTCTCGGTGCGAAGTACGGCCTCGCGGACATGTCCATCGGGTCCAACGACCAAGTTACGCTTACGATCGAACAAGAGTACAATAAATACGTTACATCCGGTCTCTCTTACTCACGGACTGACCCGTTGGCCTTCTGGGAGATGGAGCGCAATCACTACCCTACGATCTTCAGGATGGCGATGGACTACCTCCCCGTCCAACCGTCCGCCGTCCCGTGCGAACGTGCGTTTTCTTCCAGTAGCTTGACAGATACCAAACAGTGCAACCGGTTGTGCCCCACCCTCATGGAAGCGTTGCAGATACTTAAATTCTCTTTGAAGAAGGAAAAGCCTACCCTCAAGTGGAGGCTAGTAACTGAGCGCAAGATGTTACAGCACAATGGCGAAAGTGACGTTCTTGCTGAAGCCATTCAGGGACAGAATACTGGCAGTGGAGAGTTGGATCGGGTGATCCAGGAGATCGCGATCGAAGAGGGTGACAAGTTACAAGATGGCATTGCAATTTACTAGCGTATTGGCCTATGGAAGTCTGAGCTACACCGTCTCTTAGAAGAGCGTAAAGTACAATGTCGTGCTGCTGCCCTCGTGCAAATATGTATCTAATGTTCCCATTATGTCATACTTCCTCGTTTCCTCTACTCCAAAACTCTGGCCACCCGTCTTCAAAGCAAGTTCTGAGAGCGGGTTGCGGTACCCTTCAGGCTTCAGTCCATTCACAACGTATCACCCACTCACTCCGACTGTTGCTGGTACGCCACTTCAAGTTGATTTACAAACGCCACGCAACTCGCCAGCGAGTTCCCAGATCTCCACGCACAGTGACGCACTGCAGTCCACTGGTTCAAACGTTCAAACTGTTCAATAAACGACCCTCAAAGCACCTGCGAGCATTGACGCACGACTGACAGTGTGTGCAGGGTGGAGCCAGGTGCGCCGTCGCCAGGGTACGTCCCCATCTTCACCATCTTCTTTTCCTTCCTCTTTTCGGTTGCAGTCGGTGCTGAAATGTGGGCATGGTCGCTTGCCCCGCCAGGGCCCAGATCCAGGTCGAGGGCATTTCCAAAGTTCGGGTGCACATCCGCACGAGGGCGTTGCCAAAGGCCGTCTGCGGAGTCCGCCTTGCTGCGACAGTGCGATGGTGTGCAAGGTCAGCTTGTGCGTGCCGCCGGGGGTTTGTCCCCATCTTCCCCATCTTCTGTTCTTTGCTCATTTCCATCTTCCACCGTTGGTTTTTTGGTTGCAGTGGGTGCCGAAGGCATCATCACTCGCCCCACAAGATCCGCCGGGGGTACGTCCACAAGTTACAATGAGCCGCACGAGGGCATTTCCAAAGGCTGTCCCCCTCGCTGCGAGCGTGTGGATGGAGGTGCGCGCTGTCGGGGGACCGGAGGTCGCATGATCCAGGGCATCACCAAAGGCCACCGAAGCATAGTTGTCGGCGGGTATATGTGCATGGGAATGAGGAGCGGCAAGGGTAGTAGGAGTCTAGGCTCCGAGTCTCACTGGCGAGAACGAGCATGACTCGGAGGCACAACAAGGAAAGTATGGCCCAACGCCGAATGATCATATGGTGGTCCGTGGATTGAATCTATGGTATCTGGCATAAAATATACATTACACGTGTGTCCCGGGTAGTACTATGATGTTCGAGCCTTCGAGGAGGTATTTTGTTCGTTCATCATTCGGTCAACTGGCTTGAGTCGGTCACCACTCGGTTAGTCATATATGACCGAGCCGGCGGTCCGCTTACAAATCAACTCTTTATGGTTATAGTTAGCCGGGAACGCGACTTCGGTTCAAGTCGGCTAAAACTGATAGTCGCGGCACCACTACGTCGAAGTCCATCCTACTCACGACAAGAAACTCTACCGCTTTCTCGGATTCAAAACTGAGTCCCAGTTCCTCGAAAGAGCCACGGTTAACAGAGTCCTCTGTCGAGTGATGAGATGTGGTTCTCGCTTCATCCCCAAAGGATCTCCCCTTATCGCTCGCCTTACTACCGCTACTAATCTCGCAGCCGAAGCCGAGAAATCCAAGCCCAAAACCACCCTTCCCCCAGAATACAAGGCCTTCTCGTCTGTCTTTTCCGAAGAAGCCTCCTCACGTCTGCCACCGTCCCGTCCCTATGACCATGCCATACGACTCGACGAAACCTTCGTCCCTAAGATCGGAAAAGTCTATCCACTCTCTCCCGACGAACAGAAAGCCACAGAAGCTTTCCTAGAGGAAAACCTTCGCAGTGGAAAGATTAGACCTTCCAAATCCCCCCAAGCCTCCTCGTTCTTCTTCGTGAAAAAGAAGGACGGAAAACTCCGCCCCTGTCAGGACTATCGGTATCTCAACTCCCATACCACCCGAGACGCCTATCCCCTCCCCCTCATTTCCGACCTCATTGATAAACTCAAAGGAGCCAAGGTTTTCACTAAGTTTGACGTCCGCTGGGGTTATAATAACGTCCGCATCAAGGAGGGAGATCAATGGAAAGGCGCCTTCATCATTCATAAAGGTCTCTTTGAACCGATGGTTATGTTCTTCGGGATGAACAACTCCCCTTCCACCTTTCAAAGGTTCATGAACGATTCCTTCCGAGACATGATCGCAGAAGGGTGGCTTGTAATCTACATGGACGATCTCCTCATCTTCTCCCCCGACGACGCCTCTCACTCCGAACATACCAAACGAGTTCTCCAGCGAATGGCCGATCTAGACCTCCACCTCCACCTCGAGAAATGTAACTTTGCCACAGCCGAAGTCGAATACCTCGGAATGATCGTTAAACCTGGTACCCTTGCCATGGACCCAGTCAAACTAGATGGGATCGCCTCCTGGCCTACCCCTACCACAGTCAAAACAGTCCGCTCATTCCTGGGCTTTGCTAATTTCTATCGACGTTTTATCGACCATTACTCCGACATCGCTCGCCCCCTCATCGACCTCACCAAGAAGGACAAACCGTGGGTCTAGACCGACACCTGTCAATCGTCTTTCGACCGCCTTAAGGAATCTTTTCTCTCCAAACCAGTCCTTCGCCTCCCTAACCTCTCCGCTCCCTTTGCCATCGCCACCGACGCCTCACGAGATGCTACTGGCGCTATTCTCCTTCAGACCGATTCCAATGGTGATTGGCACCCCTGCTCCTACCTCTCCCAATCCTTCATCCCTGCGGAACGCAACTATGACATCTATGATCGTGAACTGCTGGCTGTCATTTGTGCCCTCAAAGCATGGCGTCAGTACCTTCGGGGATCCCCTTTTCCAGTCCAGGTCTTCACCGATCACAAAAACCTCACCTTCTTCCGCAGTCCCCAACACCTGAATCGCCGTCAAGCCCGTTGGCTTCTGGACCTTGCAGACTTCGATCTTAAAATCACCCATGTCCCGGGAACCGCACTCGCGGGACCTGATGCTCTCTCTCGTCGACCAGATAAACTCTCCATCGCCCCCGACAATGAAGATGTCACTCTCCTTCCCCCCTCTCTCTTCGTCCGCATGGTGGATACCACCCTG
>JBBPOJ010001765.1:0-11553 GCA_038091395.1 Leccinum rimulosum
TCTCAGCCCCTTTGCCTTCGAGTCTCGCCAGGCGTTACGTCTGCTCGACTATCCTTCGTCTGTAGTCTTCGCTTTCCAAGTCTACATCCGACCCTATCCGGGCCAGCTGTAACAAAAGCTCTAGCTTACCTTTGCGGTCACCATCGTTGTGAACCGCCCCCACCACCACGTCTCGCACCCCCTACCAAAGACCGGAGCGGAACGTTTCCTTCGTCCCTCGAAACCCCTTAGCAACTTCGTCCCACCAGCACTCCTTGTCCACCTCTTCCTGGAGAGGAGAAACCCCAGTCCCAGACTCCCTTGACGTCCCTCCTCAACAGTATTCTAGTGATGAAGACGAAACGGACCTAGATCTTCCCCTTCTCTCCAACGAAGAACAAGAAGAAACTCTTCACCTCGACACTGAACTTGCTCACCAACTCTCGTCCAGCCTAGTCCTTCCTCGAGCTCCCACTTCCCCTTCTCCTTCCCCTTATACTCCTAGCGGAAATATTTTTGCTTCCCCTGGTCCCACCCCAATATCGAAACCCAGACTACCTTTTACTATGATGTCCAAACCCACTGAGCTTCGCATGTGCCCTCCTGATTCCTATGACGGGAACCAGCGAAATGCCTTACCGTGGTTACGATCAGTGGCGAGATACCTGATCATCAATGACGAGATCTACAACACTGATGACAGGAAGGTCGCCTATGCACTATCCTTCATGAAAACAGGAAATGCTGCCACCTGGGCCAATACCTACACAGCAAAGCTCATCGATGTGGGAAAGACTACTCTGGGGACTTGGGCTGACTTCAACAAAGAGTTCAAAGCGAGCTTCGAACACTCCAACTCTGCAGCCAATGCTCTCACTTGGCTGACTACCCAGAGGATGATCGAGAAATCTCCTGGAAAGTATTCCATGTCTCTTGCTCAGTATATCTCCCAATTCCAAAGTAACGTCGCTACCTCCAAAGTCACCGAAGAATCTACCCTCTGCCACTACTTCTCTTCAGGAATTCCCCCTTCCTTGTCCGGGAAGATCTACCTCATGGAGGAAGTTCCCACCACCATCGCTAAATGGTACTCTCATGCCCAGAGGATCAACAACCAGCAATGCCGAGCCTTCCTCACCTCCCAGCAGCATAAAGGACGATCCTTTGTCAACCCCTTCACCCCTACCTCCACTACCTCTACTAAGGAATGAGACCCCAATGCTAACTCACCCCTTCCGAGAGAGAGCGATGCTTCAAGCAAGGACTCTGCCTTCGCTGCAGGAAAGCAGGACATAATGCCGCTTCCTGTTCCACATTCTCGACCAACTCCTCTTCTTTCAAAGGAACGACCAAGAAGGTCGCCAAAGCCGAAGAAGAGGACTTGCCGAACTTAGAAGAGATTGAGGACGATGACGATGAAAAGGTTGTTGGAAAGGCTACATTCTCTCTGGATTTTTGAAAAGGAGACCTCGTTCGATGCAAGGTTCTCCCATCGCTACATGTGCACCTGTACTAGTATCCTCCTCGTCTAAAGCAATGAAAATCCCCATCTCACTAGTAATCCCCTCGCACTCCCTCAAAGTCGTCGAAACCTCCGCCCTCATTGACAGCGGTGCAGAAATCTCCTGCATTGACTGGGCCTTTGTTCGTAGAAACAACCTCCCTCGAGATCGCCTTCCCATACCTATCAGAGTCCGCAATGTCAATCAATCCACCAACCGAAAAGGCAACATCCTTTTCTCCACCACCCTTTTCGTAGACGTCGGAAAAATCAATCAGAAAATCACCTTCCACATCATGGACTGTGGAAATGAGAATGTTATCCTAGGTCTCCCTTGGCTCCGGAACACCAACCCCACCATCGACTGGGACAGACAAACTCTCACTATCCCGGAATCTGTTGATCAGTCTGCAGATTTATACCACCTACACATCGCCGACCTAGAACGACATAATACCCATTTCCCCAGACCAATCCCTCAGACTCCCCCCGAGACCAAACCACCTCGTCATGTCGAAGTCTACCCTACTCACGACAGGAAACTCTATCGCTTTCTCAGATTCAAGACCGAGTCCCAATACCTCGAGAGAGCTACGGTCAATAGAGTCCTCTGTCGAGTGATGAGATGTGGTTCTTGTTTTATCCCCAAAGGATCTCCCTTAATAGCTCGCCTCACCACTGCTACCAACCTTGCAGTCGAAGCAGAAAAATTGAAACCCAAGACCATCCTCCCCTCGGAGTACGCCGCCTTCTTGTCAGTCTTCTCCGAGGAAGCTTCCTCACGCCTTCCACCCTCCCGCCCCTATGACCATGCAATACAACTTGATGACACCTTTGTTCCTAAGATTGGGAAGGTATACCCCCTCTCACCTGATGAACAAAAAGCCACAGAGACCTTCCTAGAAGAGAACCTTCACAGTGGAAAGATCCGACCTTCCAAATCCCCCCAAGCCTCCTCATTCTTCTTCGTAAAAAAGAAAGACGGCAAGCTTCGCCCATGTTAGGATTACCGATATCTCAACTCCCACACCATCCGTGACGCATACCCTCTCCCCCTCATCTCTGACCTCATCGACTCAAGGGAGCTAAAGTCTTCACCAAGTTCGACGTCCGATGGGGCTATAACAATGTCCGCATCAAGGAAGGAGATCAATGGAAAGGCACCTTCATTACTCATAAAGGCCTCTTCGAACCAACGGTTATGTTCTTTGGCATGAATAACTCCCCCTCTACCTTCCAAAGATTCATGAACGACTCCTTCCGAGACATTATCGCCGAAGGATGGCTCATAATCTACATGGATGATCTCCTGATTTTCTCCCCTGACAACGCTTCACATACCGAACATACCATGCGCGTCCTCCAACGAATGGCAGAATTAGATCTCCATCTTCGCCTTGAAAAGTGTAACTTTGCCACAGCCGAAGTCGAATACCTCGGGATGATCGTCAAACCAGGCACTCTCGCCATAGACCCAGTGAAGCTGGACGGAATCGCCTCCTGGCCTACCCCCACTACAGTCAAGACTGTCCGATCATTCCTCGGTTTTGCCAACTTCTATCGACGCTTCATTGACCATTATTCTGATATTGCCCACCCCCTCATCAACCTCACTAAGAAAGACAAACCTTGGGACTGGTCTGTTGCTTGCCAATCTTCCTTCGACCATCTTAAGCAGTCATTTCTCTCTAAGCCAGTCCTTCGCCTCCCCGATCTCTCTGCCCCCTTTGCCATTGCCACCGACACCTCTCGTGATGCCACCGGTGCCATCCTTCTCCAAACCGACTCTAACGGCAACTGGCACCCATGCTCCTACCTCTCCCAGTCTTTCATTCCTGCTGAACGCAATTACGACATCTATGATTGAGAGTTGCTCGCGGTCATTTGTGCCCTTAAAGCTTGGCGCCAATACCTTCGGGAATCCCCTTTCCCAGTCCAAGTCTTTACTGACCACAAAAACCTCACCTTCTTCTGTAACCCCCAACATCTGAATCGCCGTCAGGCTCGCTGGCTTCTTGACCTCGCTGACTTCGATCTTAAGATCACCCATGTCCCCGGATCAGCACTCGCTGGTCCTGATGCCCTCTCTTGCCATCCTGACAAGCTCTCTGTCACCCCTGACAATGAAGATGTCACCCTCCTTCCCCATCGCTCTTCGTCCGGGTCATCGACACTACCCTGCGGGATCTCATTACCTCCGCCTCCGGCGATGATGTCCTTGTCCGCAACGCCCTCCAAGCCCTCGATGGTACCATTCCCCCTGCCTTCCGCTCCCGTCTCTCCGACTGGCAGGTCACTGGCGACCTCCTTACCTACCAGGACCGTGTTTATATCCCTGATTCCGGTTCTCTTTGTCGCGACATTGTCGCTCGTTCTCATGACCACCCCTCTGCCGGCCACCCTGGTTATCTTAAAACCCGCCAACTCGTCACTGCTGAATATTGGTGGCCTGGTCTTGCCCAATTCGTTCGCAAGTATGTCGAAGGTTGTTCCCTTTGCCAGCAATGCAAGGCGAATATCCATCCGACCGTTCCCCCCCTTACTCTGATCAGGTCCACCACCTTCCGTCCCTTCCAACAGATCTCCTGTGATCTTATCACTGACCTGCCTTCTTCCTCCGGGTTTGACTCTTTACTGGTCGTGGTCGACCACGGGCTTACCAAGGGGGTGATTTTCTGTCCTACGAAGAAAACCATCACTGCCGAAGGGATAGCCACCCTTTTCTTTCACAAAGTCTACAAACACTTCGGACTGTACGACAAAATCATATCAGATCGAGGCCCACAATTCGCCTCTTCCTTCAATGCCAGGGAACTCGGAAAGGTCCTCGGATACAACCTCTCCCTCTCCAGCACTTATCACCCCCAAACTGATGGAGAAACTGAACGTGTCAACCAAGAAGTCAAGACCTACCTTCAGATCCTTTGTGGAGACAACCCCACTACTTGGTCCGATCTGATCACTCAAGCGGAGTTCGCTCACAACCACCGCCCCCATTCTGTAACCGGGAAATCCCCCTTCTTCCTCATGATGGGATTCGAACCCCGTCCTCTCCCTACTGTCATTGCCGAAACCAATCTCCCTGCAATCGAATCCCGACTCAAATCCCTCTCTGCCGCTCAAGATGAGGCCCTCGCTGCACACGAACTCGCTCGACAGGTTATGTCTGCTAGAAATGGCAGAGGGTTCGTTCCTTTCTCCAAAGGAGACAGAGTTTGGCTCGAAGCCAAGAACCTCAAACGAAATCTCACCTCCCGGAAGTTTGCTCCGAAACGAGAAGGACCTTTTACCATCACTCAAGTCCTATCTCCCATCACCTATCAGCTGCGCCTCCCTAAAACATGGAGCATCCACAACGTGTTTCATGCTTCCCTCTTATCGCCCTATCACGAAAACACCGTACACGGCCCAAACTTCCCTGCCCCATCTCCTGACCTTATTGAGGGCGAGGAGGGGTTTGAAATACTGAGGATCATTCGCCATAGGGGTCCCCTTAACAACCGCACCTATCTGATCTGATGGAAAGGATATACAGCTGAAGAAGATACCTGGATCCCAGAACGAGAACTAAAACACACCAAAACAATCCTCCTTGCTTATAAGAAACTCCATCCTACCGCTTTCCCCTCAAACAATCGTCCCTCCTAACCACCATCTCCCCATCTTTATATCGAAATGTCTAGCTATGTCCATTCCGATTCTATTTCTATTTCTTCCATATCTTCCGTTTCTCTTTCCCCACCTCCCTCTCATCGTAGTTCTTCTTCTCCTACTAGTCCTCTGGCTCGAGGTCATCTCCCTAGCCTTCTTAGTGGAATGCCTATGGGTCCGGACGATCTCGAATCTCCTCCTTCCTCGCCCACCACCCAGGGTTTAGACAACGAAACCACTATTCCTTGGCGCGCCGACTCTCCTCCTCTTCCTGCCCACTCTAATGTCTACCATATACAAGCAGTCGATGTTCCCCTCTACGCAAACAGACTGAGGACTGACGACGCCTCCCTTGAGGCTCTGCAAACACTGTGCACCTATCTACAGGACGCCCGCTACACCAGGGATATCTATGCCCACACCGACGTCGATTCCCCACTCCACTCCTTATATAATGCTTACATCCACACCTCTCGCCTCGAAGGCATCGTCTCCAATCTGAGGAACTCGTCTGACTCCCACGCGGCGTTCATCTCCTCCCAGGTTGTTCTCGTCCACAGAGCAATCAACAAACACCTTCTCTCTGCTATGCACCAACTCGGAATGACCGAATTCGTCGCTGATCTGGATCGCTTTCTGGCTGAGATGACCATTTACTCAACCCCTCTTACTATTCCATCATCTCCCCCAGGCCTTCCTCGTCCCCCTCTTCACGTTCGTATCCCTGCAGAAGTCGAAGCGGTTAGCCCGCAAGCAATCCTCCCCCTCTCCACTAAGGCCACCTCCCTTCTTGCCACCTCCCCACCCCCATCTCCTCCTCTAGGACTCGAGGAAATCAACGCGGCGGTAGAGGCCATCGAGGCAGTCCATAACTCGGTCTCAGTAACAAGCGATGATGACGAACATCTGGAGAACACCAATCCTGCCTATCGCTCTCCTCCACCCACTCCCTCTGTCACATCGACTCCCTCCGCATCCTCTCTCCCCTTAGATGCTCGAGAAACTGCCATCATGAACTCGGTAGAAGCTAGGCTGGATTGGGAACTCGACCTCCCTGTGGATCGCAGACATAGATTATATCCCAAGGCGTGCTTTTCCTGTCACCGCCTCAGTCACATTCGCATAGACTGCCCCCACTACACCTGTCCCCTCTGCCTCAAAAAGGCCCCAGGGCATCCCCAAGGTGCCTGTCCTCTTAAATGACGTGCCCCAAAACCGTCTCCTTCTGCATCCTCTTCGTCCTCATCCTCATCCCGCTCCTCGTATCACTCGGCCCGCTCTGGTCGAGGTCATGCCAAACCCTTTCGTCCCCCTCGAGGATCTACCTCTACTCGTTGTGCTCACCCTCCTCCTATTTATCCTACCCCCTCTGGTCGACCTCCATCCCCAGACTATGACTACGATCAAGAGGACGTCTGGAACGGTGAAGCGGATGCCAACGTATACGATGAACATCCTTGGACAGGGATTGAATATTAGAGCTTGGATCGGTGATCCCAAGGCTACAAGGGGGGTAATGTTACGATTGTCTCCTGAGTTCTCCCTATGCCTCTTTTCTCTTTCTTTTTGTTACGCTTATCGCGTCTATCTTGTATTCACCATGTATCATAGATCTTGGGCGATTTCGCGTTCCGATCCACATTGCTGACGATCCTACCTTTCCCCATCTCCAGTTCTTATCTCTTCCTATCTCTGTTCCGCGTTTTCCCTATCTCTTATGACTCATGATGACTCCATCATTCGTCATTGTATGACTGATCCTCCGCAGCTTCTTATCTTCTATACTGCGGATGACGCGTTCCTTCCACGTGATTCCATTGCGCTCCATCTCTTTAGTATTTAGAGACCGTCATATTACTTTGTAACCCTAAGCTAGAGCTACTTGGAATATCACCTGAGTTCTCTGCGTTCCCTCAAGTCCCTCGCCTCGTAGTCCCTTCGAGTCTCTGCCCTCTTCGGGTGTATCCTTAGTCTTCGAGTGAAGCGACTCTCCGTGAGATCCTCCTCGTCGAACTCTCAGTCCTTTGCCTTCGAGTCTCGCCAGGCGTTACGTCTGCTCGACTATCCTTCGTCTTCAGTCTTCATCCTCCAAGTCTACATCCAACCCTATCCGGGCCAGCTGTAACAGAGAGTACCATTTAGTGATAGTGGTAGGGACCGTAGTCTCCATGAGGTAAATCTTTCCGGATAGGGAAGGAGGGATACCCGAAGAGAAGTAGTGGCAGAGGATGGATTCTTCGGTGACTTTAGACATGGCGACATTACTTTGGAACTGGGAGATGTATTGGGCGAGAGACATAGAGTATTTCCCAGTGGATTTCTTGATCATCCTCTGGGTAGTCAACCAGGCGAGAGCGTTAGCTGCGGAGTTGAAGTCGGCCCAAGTCCCTAGAGTAGTCTTTCCAGAGTCGATGAGTTTCACAGTATAAGTGTCGGCCCAGGTGGCAGCATTTCCTGATTTCATGAAGGATAGGGCATAGGCGACCTTTCTATCATCTGTGTTATAGATCTCATCATTGATGATTAGATACCTTGCTACTGATCGCAACCAAGGTAAAGCAGTCCACTGGTTTCCGTCGTAGGCATCCAGTGGGCTCATGCGAAGTTTCACGGGTTTAGACATAGTGGTGGATGCTCGAGGCCTGGGTGGTGGGATAGGGCTCTGAGAAGCAAGGATGTTTCCGCTAGGGGTATGGAGAGAAGGGCAAGGGGGAGTGGGGACTCGAGGGAGGACTAGGCTGGATGAGAGCTGATGAGCGAGTTCGGTGTCAAGGTGAAGGGTTTCTTCCTGTTCTTTGTTGGATAGAAGGGGAAGGTCTAGGTCTGTCTCGTCCTCGTCACTGGAGCGATGTTGAGGAGGGACGTCTGGGGAGTCTGGGACTGGGGTGTCTCCTCTCCAAGAAGAGGTGGACAAAGAGTGCTGATGAGATGAAGTGGCTAGAGGGTTTCGAGGGACGAAGGGAACATTCCGCTCCGGTCTTTGGTAGGGGGTGCAAGACGTGATGGTAGAGGCGGTTCACACAATGGTGACTGCAAGGGAAAAGCTAGAGCTTTTGTTACAGCTGGCCTGGATAAGGTCAGATGTAGAATGCGAAGGTTAAGACTAGGGATGAGCCGAGCAGACTTAACGCCTGGCAAGACTTGAGTACTAGGTGTTCTTTCGAGGAGGAACTCACGAAGAGTTGCATCACTCGAAGACTAAGACCAATGGATACACCCGAGAGGGCAGAGACTCGAAGGGACTTGGGGTTGGCTGAGAACAAGGTATATTCCAAGTAGCTCTAGCTTAGGGTTTACAAGTGAGACGGAGGCGAAGGCTAAGACTAAGTATTGGCCGAGCAGACGTAACGTCTGGCGAGACCCGAAGACTAAGGACGGAGGGTTCGATGAGGAGGATCTCACGAAGAGTCGCTTCACTCAAAGACTCGTAGACTAAGGTTCACACCCGAAGAGGGCAGAGGGTCGAAGGTACTGAGGGACGAAGGACTCGAGTGAATGCAGGAGACTCAGATAGTATTCCAAGTAGCTCTAGCTTAGGGTTACAAGATGAGACGATACTCTATATATACTAAGGGGGTGGAACACGATGGAAACGTAAGGAAGGGACGCGTCATCCGCAGTATGGATGAATAAGAAGCTGCGGAGGATTAGTGATACAGATGACGAGGGATGACGAAGCGATCGAGTCATCATGAGTCAGAAAGGTAGGGAGAACTCGGAATGAGACGGAAGAAACAGGAATAGGGAATCGGAAGAAGTAGGACCGTCAGCGATGTGGAATGATATGCGAAATCGCCCGAGGTCTATGGTACAAGGTGAATACAACGTATAGGCGAAGAGCATAGCAAAGCGAGAGAGAAAAGAGATACATAGAGAACATAGGGGACGATCGTAACACGGGAACAAGAGGATTTAATGGGGACAAGGGGAGGGACGGTGGGGTGAGTGTTCGCTTTGCATTGTTGGCAGAGGGAACAGCCCTCGACATATTTACGGACGAACTGAGCGAGACCAGGCCACCAATATTCGGCAGCAACGAGTTGGCGGGTTTTGAGATAGCCAGGGTGGCCGGCGGAGGGATGGTCGTGAGAGCGAGCGACGATGTCGCGGCGAAGGGAGGCGGAGTCAGGGACGTAGACGCGGTTCTGATAAGTAAGGAGACCACCGTTGACCTGCCAGTCAGAGAGACGAGAGCGGAAGGCAGGAGGGATGGTGCCGTCGAGGGCTTGGAGGGCATTGCGGACAAGGACATCGTCACCAGAATTGGAGACAATGAGATCGCGTAGGGTGGTGTCCACCATGCGGACAAAGAGAGAGGGGGGGAGGAGGGTGACATCTTCATTGTCGGGAGCGACAGAGAGCTTGTCTGGCCTGCGAGAGAGAGCGTCGGGTCCTGCAAGCGCGGTTCCAGGGACGTGGGTAATCTTAAGGTCGAAGTCGGCAAGATCCAGAAGCCAGCGAGCCTGTCGGCGGTTGAGGTGTTGGGGGCTGCGGAAGAAGGTGAGGTTTTTGTGATCTGTAAAGACTTGGACTGGAAAAGGGGAGCCGCGAAGGTATTGACGCCAGGCCTTGAGAGCACGGATGACAGCGAGTAGTTCACGGTCATAGATGTCGTAATTTCGCTCGGCCGGGATGAAGGATTGGGAGAGGTAGGAACACGGATGCCAATCGCCATTGGAGTCGGTCTGAAGGAGGATGGCGCCAGTGGCATCTCGGGAAGCGTCGGTGGCGATGGCAAAGGGGGCGGAGAGGTTAGGGAGGCGAAGGACGGGTTTGGAAAGGAAAGCCTCCTTGAGGCGGTCGAAGGATGATTGACAGGCGTCGGACCAGGTCCATGGTTTGTCCTTTTTGGTAAGGTCGATGAGGGGACGGGCGATGTCTGAGTAATGGTCGATGAAATGTCGATAGAAATTGGCAAAGCCTAGGAACGATCGGACGGTTTTGACGGTGGTAGGGGTAGGCCAGGAAGCGATCCCATCCAATTTGACGGGGTCCATGGCTAGGGTACCTGGTTTGACAATCATCCCGAGGTATTCGACTTCTGCAGTGGCGAAGTTACATTTCTCTAGGCGGAGATGGAGGTCGAGGTCGAGCATTCACTGAAGAACTCGTTTGGTGTGTTCGGAGTGGGAGGCGTCGTCGGGGGAGAAGATGAGGAGATCGTCCATGTAAATGACAAGCCATCCCTCAGCGATCATATCTCGGAACGAATCGTTCATGAATCTTTGGAAGGTGGAAGGGGAGTTGTTCATTCCGAAGAACATAACCGTAGGTTCGAAGAGACCTTTATGAGTGATAAAGGCGCCCTTCCATTGGTCTCCTTCTTTGATGCGGACGTTGTTATAACCCCAACGGACGTCGAACTTGGTGAAAACTTTAGCTCCCTTGAGTTTATCGATGAGGTCGGAAATGAGGGGGAGGGGGTACGCGTCTCGGGTAGTATGGGAGTTGAGATAGCGGTAGTCCTGACAGGGGCGGAGTTTTCCATCCTTCTTTTTCACGAAGAAGAACGAGGAGGCCTGGGGGGATTTGGAGGGTCTGATCTTTCCGCTGCGAAGGTTTTCTTCTAGGAAAGCCTCGGTGGCTTTCTGTTCGTCGGGAGAGAGTGGATAGACTTTTCCGATCTTAGGGACAAAGGTTTCGTCGAGTTGTATGGCGTGGTCGTAGGGGCGAGACGGTGGTAAGCGCGAGGAGGCTTCTTCGGAAAAGACGGACGAGAAGGCTTGGTATTCCGGGGGAAGGGTGGTCTTGGGCTTGGATTTCTCAGCTTCGGCGGCGAGGTTGGTAGCGGTGGTAAGGCGAGCGACGAGGTTAGATCCTTTGGGAATAAAGCGGGAACCACATCTCATTACTCGACAGAGGACCCTGTTAACATTGGCCCTCTCCAGAAACTGGGGTTCCGTTTCGAATCCGAGAAAGCGATAGAGTTTTCTGTCGTGGACAGGATGGACCTCGACGTGGTGGGGTGGTTTAGACTTGGGGGGTTCCTGAGGAGTTGTTCCGGGAAAGTAGGCATTATGTCGTTCTAGGTCGGCGACGTGGAGGTGGTAGAGATCTGCGGATGTTACAGCTGGCCCGGATAGGGTCGGATGTAGACTTGGAGGCGAAGGCTAAGACTAAGTATTGGCCGAGCAGACGTAACGTCTGGCGAGACCTGAAGACTAAAGGCTGAGGGTTTCAACGAGGAGGATCTCACGAAGAGTCGCTTCACTCGAAGACTCGAAGACTAAGGGGCTAAGGTCACACCCGAAGAGGGCAGAGGATCGAAGATACTGAGGGACGAAGGACTCGAGGGGAATGCAGGAGACTCAGATAGTATTCCAAGTAGCTCTAGCTTAGGGTTACAAGATGAGACGATACTCTATATATACTAAGGGGGTGGAACACGATGGAAACGTAAGGAAGGGACGCGTCATCCGCAG
>JBBPOJ010001766.1:0-11552 GCA_038091395.1 Leccinum rimulosum
TTGACCTTGCCACCCGTTCGTCCGAAATAACCCCGCCAATACGAGCTTGGTCAGTCCGACGTACAAAACGCTCGAACCTTTGAATACGTGAAGGAGGAACTTGACGATGCGTTCGCTCTGGCCCTTCAACAAGGATACTGTTAGATCGTCTCTGGTCAAGTGGGCGTTGTTATAGCAAACTTACCCAGCGCCACCTTTCCCCGAGAAATCCCCTTCGCGCACCATCAACATGTCAAACACGATCTGCAACACGCACAGCCTGAGTACTCCCGGGGAGGACTGCACACTAATATGAGAGCACCTAAAAACGATGTCAGTAGTTGCTCACCGACTCAGGCATACCCACCGGTGGATCTCTGCATACTGTTTCTGTCCGATCGGCGGCAATGACGACATGCTCCCCGAATGCTCTGCAGCGCCTAGCCTAGGAATGAGATCGTCAAAGTTCATCGCGTGACCATCCCGTACCCCTACCCGTCCGACAATCTGCTGGAGAGAATCGAGCCGAAACTCGAGCAGTGTCACGGTCCCAGCGCCGACCGTACCTGCACTAGCTGCTGCCAGGGTCGAGGTCGTACCCGGAAAGTCGTCGCCCCAGTCTCACCACTGGCACCGCAGTCCGGAAGTGTCGTTGATCCCACTGCCGCCCCCGTCAGTACCTGCTCCCCAAAACCAAACCCGCTCCTGACCGCTCTTGAACCCATCACTGCTCCCGTACCAGCTGAGCCCAGGTATGACCATCGCGTCCTGCTCCTCGTCCTGCCTACTCAAGCCGATCACCTCTGGTAGCTTCTCTCCACTCGGACCACTCGGTGAACAGAGCTCGCATCGCTCGGGCGCTTGGGCGGCTAGAACCGCATTGTATGGCCGTTGGATGTGCTCGCGAGGATGTGGCTGAGGGGGTGGTCAGTCAGCAGCCACATAATAGAGTCGTGTACCTGCCATGAGAGCGTCGCGCAATGCGCATGGGTTAATCCCAGAAGATTGAAACCCGTCACGCGCGGATTTGAAACGTGGCGCGTGAGCGGAGATCGGAAGCACGGACAACACACGGATGTAATTATCATTACTACGGGCACACAGATGCTTGGAGGATCAAATACAGGTCATACAGATACTTAATTGAACAGGTCCGACAACGCTGACGGGGCGCCACAGACGAGTTCCACGACACCAGGGAGTACATAGCCGCACACGAGTACAGTTTTGAATGGGTCCCGACAGCGCTCACGGGGCGCCACACTGGCAGACGAGTTCTACAACACTACAGCCTGAGTACAGATTCACCGCACGAGTACAGTCGAATAGGCCCCGACAGCGCTCACGGTGTGCCACAGAAGAGTTCTAAGTTACTACGGGTACACAGTACGTGAAGCTAAGAAGTATCGAATACAGGCCATTTACTGCATCAGCTCTTCTTGCCGTTACTGACACTAAGCACCACCGTATCTTTGTCCTCCAGATTGTAACTCGTGATCGTGCTAGAATTCGTGAGCATCTTGCCCGTGTACTAAGATGTTCGCATCTTCGAAGCAGGTAGCGTACTCCCCGTGGCCTGAATAAATCGCTTGCGCAGCGTGGAACAATCAACGTCAGGGGCAGACCAGTCACCGTCCCGCCTTTCCGTCGAGCGAGACCGTATAAGGGTGCATGCTGATCCAATCTGCTTCTGGATAGAAAGCGCCGCTAGGGAGCAAGTCGGCAATCTATTTTCTTGATCTAGGGTTGCTCCTCGAGGGCATCCATTTCCGAATCCGTGCTCCGGAACTATGCCAGCCTGTGGCCTACACATGCCGCTCATCCGAGCAGGGTACACACCGCCAGGAGGAGGTGGGAATCCAAACGGTTGTACAGCATCCGGGCCTTGAGGACGGAGGGGCGGCAACATGACCGGTACCAGTTGGTTAGGATACACAGAAGCAGGCTGCGGTGATGACACGGTCGCAGCTGAATACGCCGGATGAGCCACAGACCTGAGCCTGCATAGGTGGTGCTGGCAGTGATGTCATCTGTGGAGGTGTTGCAGCAGCAAGTCCAATGGCAGGGCCGATCGCATTGGCGTCTTATGGCCCCCAAGTCCCTTGGCACGGTAAATGGCAGCGATCTGTTCGTCGAAATTAACATTGAGGGAATACTTGTCCATCGTGCTGACCTTGGTAGCGGTATGCCCATCCCGGGCATCATTTTCTCTCTCCTTCAGGCGTTCTCGTTCCTCCTCCTCCTTCTTTCGTCGTTCTTCGCCCGCTTCAGTGTACGTGTGAGGTCCTTGAGTGACAAAGTGTATATGATCGGATCGAATGGATCCCTGAACGTGAGCGACAAGGGAGAGGGTGAGGACCGACTCAAGGAAGGCCGTGAGAGCGTAAACCAGACGCCGTTCAAGCGAGCAGCGTGCGAGGAGGACGAGAGAGTATCTGTAGAAAAAAAACTGGTTCGAGTCCAAGATCCTTGAACCGCGGGCGTCTTTCTGCCCTGCTCCCTCTTTGGCTAATACTGAGACGGTTCTTCGACCACCTCCCTGGCAGATATCCGATCCGTACGATGCCTGTAGTATGCATGATAAGGGTCTGCAGGGTTGAGGAACGAGAACTTGGGATCCTGACGCTGATTCTCGCGGACCTTGTCCTCGAACTGCGGGGGATTGACCGAGCGCGCGATGAAGAGAAACGACGGAGGGGCTGCTGGCAGTGATGTCATCGGCGGAGGGGGAGCAGGCGTCCTGTGACCAAGACCCTTTTGGCACGGTGAATAGCAGCGATCTGTTCGTCAAAATTGACATTGGCGGAATACTTGACCGTCGTGCTGACCTTGGTAGCGGTATGCCCGTCTCAAACGACTCTTTCTCTCTCAGCCTTCAGCCGTTCTCGTTCCTCCTCCTCCTCCTCCTTCTTTCGTCGTTCCTCGTCCGCTTCAGCACCAAAGTTATCGACGTGTGCGTGTGAGGTCCCTATGTCCCCTTCCGTATGGCAAGACTGGTTGAAGAGGAGTGCTCGGCGTCCCTGGGTGACGAAACGACGTCAGCACCCTGTAAGAACTCCGATGCCTGAACTTTCCAGAGCGTCGAGCTCGTCCACAGGGATCTGTTGGCCACAGATAGCTTTCTTTGCGACTAGCACTGTGGTTGTATCAGTAGACCAGTGCCACGGTAATAAGCACTCACCCACGCTTCAAGGGGACACAATTAGACTTGATCTTCATTGGACCTGCAGCGCTAGTAGCATTGGCTTGAACGACTCTATAAGTAAGTATGTTGTTGTACCTCCTCGACCTCATCATCACTTTCCTCTATCGTGGCATCCTCGCCTTCAACTGCGGAAATACCTGCATTACCAACAGCAGCGGCAGCTTCTCGTACGGTGAGCCTCGATGTCGTCAGTGGTAGTCTTCATAATCATTGCAGCCATGCGTTTTTGCACCAGGGTCATGTTCTCTACCTCCTGAACGTTCATTGGTGGTGCTACTAACTTGGAGCGATCAAGGCCAGTGTCCCCGATAGACCAATCAAAATTTGTATTTCTCTGCTTCTTGATCGTCTTTTCCTTGGGATCCGTCCTGCGCGCGGTCCTGAATATACAACAACTCTTTGCTTAGGTACACGACTTTTTCGTGCTGCCATTGAAGTAGCCAAAAGGAGTGGTTCGAGCACTTCTCTTTGCACAGAAAACATCGTAGTAGATAAGGATAGCATTGCACGAGAATACATGAATACAACAAGGGAATGTTTGACAAGTCTACACCCACAAAGTTAAACCTCCGGAGATACTGAGTAGACTACCGAAATATGCAAGTTAATGGAGAAGACAAGAACATAGAAGTGGTCACGTACCCGGACGAGCAATTGAACCGATGGGACTGCTAGCCTGAGTGGAGGGAGACATACGGCGGCGTTTCGGGACGCGTGGTCCATCTAAGACTTGATAGGACACACCGGCATTGCGCAAAGAATTGCGGATGAACCCAACATCAAACTCGGCATACGCGAGCAACCTCCCTGCTTCTTTGGCTCGATGCTTGTATATATTGCAGAGAGCGAGATTCTCCTCGCCCTTGGTCTCGGCCAGTTCTTGCTCGAGCTGGCACACAGCGCGGCGCAATCTTGCAACCTCGAGCACCAGTCGTGCATCTTCCGCTTCAAATTCCATTTGCTCAGCATCTGCCGACTCCTCTTGTTCGCTAGTCGACTTCTAAAGTTTGAGTTAGTACAGCGCAGTGTAATCGTCAGACAACGATTTACTTTTGTGACACATCTCGACACCACAGAGTCCTGCATTGCCAACGGTGAGCTTCTGATAGGCGCGGGCGTCATGAATTGTGACATAGTGGATGACTTCCGTACTCGAATGGCGCCGACAGCACTGGGAGTACCGACCAGGGCAGCTCCAGCCCGGTGAGCCTGCCGAGCGTTAGGGAAAGGTTGCACACATGCCTGAGGGGGATCCGAGGAAGGGAAAAATTCCGGTGTATCTGCGTTGGGCGTCCCAGGAACAACGCTGAGGCTGCGAAGAGACTCAGAATTAACGCCGGAGCGGCTCTTTGCCACATTTTCTTGGATACCTCCTGAGTCGTAGGACGCGTCTGAGGTGGGATAGCCATCATGATTTTCCATGCTGGCGATTCGAAGAGAGAGGAAAATAGATTGTTGAATATTGAATGGGCTTGCTGTCGAAATTAGCGACTCGGAGTTGGAAATCCTATTCAATGAGGCCCGCATTACATCGTACAAAATCGTATCGACTCCGACGCACAGGGATTATCACGGGTACAGTACGGCCTCTGTGAGCGGGAGGTGAACATTTGAACGAGCATCGACGCGTCACGGCACGAATCGTGTCGTCGTGTTGGGTCGCGGTGGTACCAGTACAATGTACTGCGTTGTACATCATCATCATGTAGTGGGCACACCGGCACACCGTTGCACCGTCGTCACGGGAGGTGTACTGTCGCGTCGTCGTGCCACATCGCATGGCATGGTGTGACGTACGATAGGAGTAGGGTGAGGAGAGCGATAGTGAGTGGCACGCCGTCAAATCAGTCGCCGTCTTGTAGTGCCAGCATCAGCATACCGATAATGAAATGATCATTTCTGTGATCGGACCGTATGCATTGTGGTGGGAATGCAGGAGAAGCGAGGTGAGCTGTGTGTCGTGATGCGAACGCGTGTGCGTATAGATCGCTGATCAGGGCAATGGAATGATGAAGGTGGCGACGCCGAGGGGGAGGGGGAGCCTCCCGAACAATGCCTTCTTCTTCCAAGATGCTCTTCGCCCCCTTGAGTTGACCCCTTCACATCAAGTTCTCCTCCCCCCCCCGTCTCTTTTCATCAATGATGTTATACTTTGTTCGAACTCTTCCCTGCACACTCCATAGCTGACTCTCTCTGACCTCCACCACCTTCTTCACTTCTGTCTGCCAGGGTTCTTGCTCAGCGCTCAACTGGTTCCATGTCTCTTTGGATAACAAAAATCCCTCCGGCCTGCTAGAACGTCTGCTTCAATTCTCTCGATTTCGGCAACCTATTCCTCTGAGAGAATTTCGCGCCGTCCTTGATTGGTTTTGGACTTGTTGTGTAGGGATCCGGCTTGAATCGTAATCAAGGGTCGAAAATGTCTCCTCCATGTTGGAGATAATTGTAACGGGGAAAGTCTTCGTGCGGCCCCTCGACGAGTCTTGCAGAAGACGATGAGTTTGAGCTCTCTATACGGCATGTGTGGTGAGTGATCGACAAGAGCGTCGACGATGCGTCCGAGAGTCAAGAGACTCTGATCGATAATGCTATTCCCGGCTCCGGAGTGACCTATATGATTCTCTGACCCAGCCACGTCACGGTCAACGAGATTAAGTTTTTAGATTTTTAAGAGGTCAAGATAAGTCCTTAAATATGTGGTCAGCGACTCGAGATAAGGGCGAGTGTGCAATAAGTGCGAACCTAGTGATGATCCCGAGACGATCTTGACTGCGAGATCCTCGATACGAGGAGGGGTAGGGGGAGGACGACGCTGGAGATTTCGATGGTGAGTACGATGGTGAAGGGGTATCAGGGGTAGTGTGAGACGTCACGTACGCAGCAGAAGGGTTGGGGGAGCGGGGAACACAGGTTTTGGAGGCACTGCCCGTATGAGGGCAGCGGGCTTGTACTGGTCATTGAACCTAGTCGCCGCGTCCTTCAAGCATAGGTATCTCTTCCAGAGCTTGAATGAAACTGCCATGAAGCCGCCACAGACACCGAGTTCACATCATGATGTCCGTTCTGTAGCCACGGCAAGTCGTAGGCTCGACAGAAGGGTGGGATTGCACAGCTCATGTGCAGGGTCTGCGATCAGTGATCTTAGAGAAAAGTTAACCATGAGTGTTATGAGCCTCTTCATACTGATCTCACCGTCGTTCCTCAATATTGCATCCCTGCAGATCTGACCAAGCCCGTTGTCATCTGTTTGAAATGGACAGATGGGCCGATGACGCTGCTCAAAACTTCAAAGGATCAATTTTCTCGCTCCCGAGTCCAGTCACGTCCATAGAGTCTCCCGAGGTGTGAGAACGGCGTGCGAGGCAGGGCAGAGCAGGTGAGGAGCGTAGGGTCTTGAACTTGTGGTGGACGGTCTAATTGACAATGTACGTCACTACGTGCACAGCCGAACACATGTTGCGTTCTAGCACGGTGCCACGTCTTGCTTCTCTCGCTTTCGATGCATAACTGCCCTAGGTGTCTCAAACAGTTTCCGACGTTGGGGGGCGTCACGCAACATCTCCAGCAGCCCCGTTCTAGGTGTCATGACGCTAACTATCCATATCGGCTCGAAGTTCCTAAGGTTCCCGCTCCTGAACTTCACATACCATCTCCCGCTCGTTCAACGTCCCCGTTCTTCGTTCCTCCTCCAGACCAATTCGATGAACCCGTGCCCGACTTGGCGTTGGACCATCAGCCTGGCTTTGCAGCAGTCGCAGACGAGAATGCCGACATGGTGGATGCGGATCCTATTCTTGAAGACGCCCCAAACTCACGCGGCTGGGTGACCGACTATTACGAAGGCGCATCAGCTGTTTATGGAGCTGGAGAAACATTCCTCGATAAATTCGACCAGGACCAATATTCAGCGTATCGCCTTCAAAATGTCTATTACCCTTTCGCCGATGCCAATGACTGGATGACAGCAAACTTCCTTTTGAAGTCGGGACTTAGTATGCGCTCTATCGACGAGTACTTATCTTTGGATGTTGTACGTGGATCAAATGTTGTGTCTACCTCCTACTAATCGCGTCCTAGACCAAAATGCTGCCCCTCTCCTTTTGGACAGCACGGGAGTTGCGTTCCCGTGCCGAATCTCTGCCATCTAGTCTGGGTTGGTCCTACAGGATCGTCCCCACCGCTTATCCCACGAAGGAACCAGTTCGTCTGTATTATCGTGACGCTCTTGACTGCGTCAAATCGTTGTTCAACCACCCATTATTCGTGGACAAAATGAATTACGTTCCATATCGCAGGTATACCTCTGCGGAGCGTGACGTGAGGGTATATGATGAGTGGATGAGTAGTGATGGGTGCTGGGAAATGCAGGTAAGGACCCCCACTCAGCCGAAGCTTCGTGAACTGAGTGCTTATGTAGGAAAAAATCCCTGTTGGTGCCACATTATGTGGTGTTATCTTGTCGTCGGATAAAACACACATCACCAACATTTGTGGAGGCAAGGTTGCGCATCCGTTGTTAATTAGTCTAGCCAACGTCAAAATGGATGTCCGGAACAAGGCCACATCGCATGCGTTCCTACTGCTGGCATTGATGCCAATCCCCGAGTTCCTTCATGATACCCCTAGAATGCGTTCACTTCTTGATGCCCGACTCTTTCACGAATGTCTCGACATAATTCTTCAACCGCTCAAACTTGCAGCACAATACGGGTGCACAATGTCTGACCCGTTGGGAGATCTACGCTATTGTTACACGGTACTGGCTTCATACATTCTCGATACCCCGGAAGCCTGCCTGATCGCTTGCGTACGAGGACAAACATCCCCAGTCACCACAGCTTCAAGCAAGGAATTCGGGGACCGGGATAGGCACCCACCACGTACTGCTGCGTTAACATTAAACCAGCTTCAATCCGTGTTGCACCTTGAGGCAGACATCCAAGCTTTTTTCGACGCGTGCGAGCCTTTTCGCCTGAGTGGGGTGGCGCTCCCTTTCTGGCGTAACTGGCCCCTTGCAGAGCCTTCTCGGTTCTTAACACCTGAGGGACTTCACCACTGGCACCGGGAATGTTGGGATCATGATGTTCGCTGGTGCAGGTGTGCCCTTGGTGATGCTGAAATTGACTTCCGTTTCTCCGTACTCCCCAAAATTATCGGCATTCGCCACTTCGACCATGGTATCACGAAGCTCAAGCAGGTCGGCGGACGAACACAACGAGATGTCCAACGATATCTCGTTGTCGTAATTGCTGGTGCTATTGACAGAGATATTGTCATTGCAATCCGCTCTCTCATGGAAGTCAGATACTTATCACAGGCCCCGGCTATCACCTCACGAACGCGGGACAAGATCCAGGCGGCGCTCAACGAGTTCCACGATCACAAGCAAACTATCCTTGACCGTGGCTTGCGTCGGGGGAAGCATGGACCTCTGGACCACTTCCGTATCCCGAAGCTTGAATTGATACAACATATCATTCCGAGTATCTCACAAGTCGGATCCCTGTTGCAATGGTCGGCAGATACTACCGAACACGCTCACATCGAAGTTGTGAAGGACCCGGCTTCTATGACGAACAATCATGACTTCGACGGACAAATATGCCGCACTCTCGACCGCGACGAGAAGCGTCGAATGTTTGAGACTGCGGTGCTTCTTCGGACATCCCAGGTAGCCCACCAGGACCAAGCAGAGCTCGGTAACAACGAGGCTGAAGTCGAGGTTAGCATTGACGATGGTGATAACAAGAATGTGCTGGAAGATCTGTGGTCAGCAAAACGCAATTCGACAGATTTCTTCAAGGTCTCCGTGAAGGAGGCTAGTTCCGACACGGACTCCTTTCCACCCCGGACTATTGTTGCCGTTCAGACAGCTATCCACCTCAATTTTAAACCCAACTGGCGTCGCAAAACAGTCGAAGAAGTTGCAGAGACGTTCAGACTTGCGGATCTTCGCGCTGCGTTGGGTGACTATGTGAAGCATGCGCAGGGATCGTTCAATCACCTTTACACATTTGGAGGCCCAAGGCAATCTCCTCCGGACGTTGAACTTCCGTTCACCGAGCTCAAGGTTTGGTTTAGAGTCCGCCTCCAGCAAAAGAGCTACTGCAATTTGAACGAGCCTTCCTCGGTGTTTAGTGTCAACGCTCATCCGCCTAACCGAGAATGGAAATACGGTCGATACGATGCGGCTGTACTACAAGTGGATAGAGAGTCTCAGTGGCCAACTAGTGGCCTATCGGGTACGTCTGTCGCCTTATGACATATGATTTCTCACTTATTGATTTCACACAGGGCATTCTATCGTTCTTGTCCGCTTAATCATGTGTCCCGCGTCTCCAAGAGGAACTAGAACTCATTGGGCAAGCCGCGCTCTCGTCTATGCACAAAGAATGGATCTTGTACCTCAGCGTGGTTCCCCGATCGAGGCTAGTACAGGCCTTCATGTACTGAAGAAAGCGAAACGTGCATCTGGAGAAGACCTTTGTGAAGTTTTTCCGCTGGACCAGCTCAGGTCTTACGCACACATTGTTCCTCGTTTCGGCCGTGTTGCCGACAATCGTTTGACTCACTCCAACAGTATTCACGCCTCCGATAGTTTTTATTTGAACAAGTATTTCGATAAAGATTTTTATTATGCTGTGTCTGAAACTTTGTAGCGCATTTGGCGCCGAGTCTGTCTGTACCCGTTTTTGTCAATACCATTCCGAGTCATTCTCCATACAAAGCCCACACAATTTCAACGATGGATCTTGTTACAAGCCCGCGACCTCGATCCCGACTGACATCTCGGCAACACCATGGCAGTCGAGACACAGACAAGTTGAATGCCAGGTGCCCGAACTCTTACGAGGTGCTGACGTCGTTTCGTCGCTCAAGGACCTCACACGCACACGTCGATAACTTTGGTGCTGAAGCGGACGAGGAACGACGAAAGAAGGAGGAGGAGGAGGAGGAACGAGAACGGCTGAAGGCTGAGAGAGAAAAAGTCGTTTGAGACGGGCATACCGCTACCAAGGTCAGCACGACGGTCAAGTATTCCGTCAATGTCAATTTTGACGAACAGATCGCTGCTATTCACCGTGCCAAAAGGGTCTTGGTCACAGGACGCCTGCTCCCCCTCCGCCGATGACATCACTGCCAGCAGCCCCTCCGTCGTTGCCAGCACCACCTATCCAGGCTCCCGAGACTTTGGCTCATCCTGCAGTACCTGTGGTCAACAGATCCCTGTGGACGACCTATTGATCGATCTCAATTGACACTCTGGAAGCTCGCCGTTGAACGGGCACACTTTCAATGGCGACGTTGACATGGCTAATGAACCCTCCCTCAAATTCGCCGGCGGCCTCATTCCCCCTCCTCCAGAGATTAAATACGAGTAAGTCTACTGGTCTCGAGGTGGTCTCTCCTTGGTACTGATGCTCTTCTCTCATGATCAGTCATGATTGACAGAACTACTCTCTTCATCGCGCGCTCGGTTAATCCCCCGCAGTTCGAGGACAAGGTCCGCGAGAATCAGCGTCAGGATCCCAAGTTCTCGTTCCTCAACCCTGCAGACCCTTATCATGCATACTACAGGCATCGTACGGATCGAATATCTGCCGGGGAGGAGGTTGAAGAACCGTCTCAGGATTAGCCAAAGAGGGAGCAGGGCAGAAAGACGCCTGCGGTTCAAAGGATCTTGGACTCGAACCAGTTTTTTTTTTCTACAGATACTCTCTCGTCCTCCTCGCACGCTGCTCGCTTGAACGGCGTCTGGTTTACGCTCTCACGGCCTTCCTTGAGTCGGTCCTCACCCTCACCCTTGTCGCTCACGTCCAGCGATCCATTCGATCCGATCATATACACAATCGGACTATCCCCACTCAGCCCCAGTTCATCACGAAAACATTGATTTGTGAGTAATACATCATCGTTTTGTTGCTCAGTCAAAACCTCATTCAGTGTGCAGAGACATCATGAAACTGACGGCCCTCTTCACTGCTCGCCGTGGACGTGCTTTCCTTGCCACTCTCTCACCAAGGAGAAGGGCGTAATTATCAATTGGACTCTTTGCGCCCGAACCACTCTCTTTTCGGCTACACCCGAGCAACGAGTTGTTGTCGTATATTCAGGACCGCACGCAGGACGGATCTCAATGCAAAGCGTTTGAGCAGTCATATATATGCATGGTAGGAACGACTGAAGAGAGAAAAGGACAAGAAACGCCAAGACGATCAAGAAGCAGAGAACGTCGTTTCGTCACTCAGGGACCTTACACGTACACTGAAGCGGACGAAGAACGACGAAAGAAGGAGGAGGAGGAACGAGAATGCCTGAAGGAGAGGGAGAAAGACGCCCGGGATGGGCATACCGCTACCAAGGTCAG